>JABFPM010000728.1:0-25500 GCA_022817325.1 Idris sp. 1 HC-2018 | reverse complement strand
ATCATATAGTAATTGCAATATTTATCTAAAAAAATTGTAATTAAATAATCTGCTTAAGATTAAGAAATTCGTTTCCGACCCAAAAGTTCAAAAAGTGTCACATTTAAATTACATCTAGATTATTTTTTCGATTAAATTACTCAAATAATATTTATAAAAGTAGTTTTTTTTATTTATCACACTGTAAAGGAATAATCACTATCTGCTTTCCGGAAGAAGAAAAGAAAAGAATTTTTTCGTCGACAAAAATGGAATAGAAAAATAGATTTTTGTGTATTCTTTTGCTCCATTTTGGTAACGGAAATTCGTCGTTTCATTTCTTTCAATCGCTCCTTCACTTTCAAAGATAACAGCATTTGAAATACCCACAATTGTCATTCAAGCACATATAGACGAGACATTTATAATATTTGGATATGTGTTTATTGTTTTTTTTATTTTATATTATAAAAAAGTAATCACACGGTGGGATCTGATATTACTTGATTTTGATATTATTGAAAAATGTTATAATTAAAAAACGACAAATAAATTAAAATATTAATCAAAAGTTAATTTTATTTAAGTAAGTCCTGTTTTTATTCTTCACTTTAAAGACAAAATTAGAAGGCTGCTTGATTAAAGTGAACAAGATAAACTGTAAGTTGGAGTTCAAGTGAAAATAAAGATACAAAGTGAAAACACATATAATAAATTCATTATTTATTTGTCTAAAAAATAAAAGTTCCCGAAAAATAGATCAGAACTGCACATCAATATTCTTTAAAACTGACAAATAAAATGCAATATGAAAGTTTTGATCAATGATTTACAGTAATACAAATTGAGAATTGAAAAAATACACATATCCATCAAATATTACAAATTTATTTGAAAAAATTAAATGGTTTGATTGAAGTGCCACAAATTTTCATAATTTAACTGTCATAATTTACGAATAATTTTATTCTGAACTGAAACAATTTTATCATAAGCAATATTTAAACGAAATATTATGTTCATTTTCTTGCTTTTTTATATCATGGATTGATCCAAGTTATCCATTTTAAACAGCTCAAAAACTGAATACGTAATAAGATAAATGTGATAAATGCATGTTGAATCATTGACACTCTATTATTTTCTCTTTCATAAATAAATCACTTCACAAGTTGAAGGCAAAAGTTATGTTAAATAAGTTGGACATCATTCTAAAATGTTTTTGTGAGAATAAAATTCTCCAGTTATTCAAATTTCATTCAATTAACACTTTCATTTGATTTATAAAACACTTTTTATAAATTTTATTGAGTTGCAAAAAAGTTGCATCAAAAAAGAAATTGTATCGTTCACATTCTTTCCTAAAATACTGTATGCAAAATTCAAGCGTTATTGGAAGTTGAAAATGAATTGAGGAAGAAACATATAACACGCAGTGAAAAATATACATTTTCAAGATAAAGTTACATAAGAAAAAGTTCTGACTTATCTTCAGTTTTTAAATTAAGACTATTGCGTTATTATTATTATATTTATTAAAAATAATAAGTAGACTTAGGTAAAATTAAACCCTGACAGAACAAATATTATTATTTGCTTTGCTTTTTTAAGAAAATTTAGCACACTTCAATCGAACTTTTAAATTTAAACGCATGTAGCTTTGTAGCCAAAAACAATTTCTGTTGTCTTACTGCAGGATGGCTTTTCGGACTCATCAGCTCTCTTGTCTTTCGATCCATTTTCTTTTGCCAAAAAGCCCGGGGGACTGTCCGAGGTTTGAACAGTTTTGCCTAAACTCTCGAGCTTCTCGAGATTCGTCAGACTAGGTCTCCTAATTCTCCTGATTGAGCGAACGAAGCTCGACTTCTCGTGTTTGCTCTTAGCCTCAGGCTGGCTGCTTTTCGTGTCATTTTCCGACTCTTCTTCGATGTTGGTGATACTCGTATGACTGCGGTTTGTTTTTGTGATTTCCAGCCTGTCCTTGTTAACTCTGGCCTCCCTCAGGGCCGCGTAAACGTTCATCTTTTCTCTGTGCGTGAGACCCCGGATGTTCTCCAGGTTGCAGGTCCGGTTTTTTGGCAGCCCGTGGACGTCACTCGGGTCAAGCTGGCTAATGCTCATCCCTCGATCTCGTAATAGGGGCCTTTTATATTTGATCAATTATTTTAATATTTTTATTATTTTATTTAGTATGTCATACTATTTTAAATTATCACTCTTACAACTGTACGTTTTGAGTCCAGAAACAGAGTTTATTCTTGACAAGAATTAACAAAATAATCATTTTTTATTATTTTGTAAATAAATACAAACAAAAAAGCACCGTCCAAATAAATTTGTAATTTTTTTATTCTGTTATTATCATTTAATTAAATAAATTACATTATATTAACGAATTTAATCGAAGTTCTTAAATTTAAGGTTAGTTGTACTTGGATTTTTTAAACATTATATTTAGTGTCAGAAACACTCTCTAATCGACCATTGCACTGTCTTAATACGATATATTCTTCACAAGAACATTAAAATGTCTTGCAATTATAACAGTTTCTTAAAAATACACAAATTGTCAACCTTCTTGCCACTTTTTGAGTCCAGTACAGTGTTCTAAGAGTATAATTATATTAGAGTGTATTGAAAAAAAAATGTGTGCCTGCTGCCCTTTTAAATTGAAGTTTCCGATGAGAGAAGAAGAGGCCACACATTTTTAGTAACTTTTTGAGAAGTTTAGGGGACGTGCGGAGAATCCAAATCGAATTCTTATGTAATTTAATGATTAAAATTATAATTAATGATATATTCTAAAAAAATATACTAAAAAAAATTGTTAATATCATAAAGAAGAATTTGATTTATAAAATACAGTAGAATATTTTTTTGCATCGATTTTAAGAAAATAAACATAAATTTAAGCACAAAATCATTTTGTTCGTAAAATTTTCCAACAAAGTTTAATTTCAATAGGTCGGGCCCAAGGTTAAATAAAGAACTGAATACATTTGTATGGCCCTTGAAGGGTATTTTGGTGGAAAAGACATACCTACAAATTGGCATAATCCGATTAATATAATAAACCACTTCGCGAAAACAAATGTAAAAATGTACTCAAAAATATGAATTTTGGACCTTCCGCACGCCCTCTAAACTTTTCATAAAATTACTAAAAACGAGTGGCCCCTTCTTCTCTCATCGGAAACTTCAATTTAAGAGGGCAGGCGGCCAAAAAATTGTTGTTTTTTTCAATACACCCAAGGTATACATAATTAAATTAATTATACACTTCTAGTCAAAAGTTTGCAAAAACGCTTGCATTTTTTGTTCACTTTCAGTTTAAAATATCTTCGTCATCTTTGCAAACAATTAGTCATACTTCTGTTGTTTAAAGTGTTAGCTTTTCAATTCTCCAGTCAAAAACGTAATTTGCTCTGTTCTAAGCGTTGTGAAAAGTCAGTACCTAAAAATTGAGGGGTTTAAGACAGGTAATTTCATATCTCCCTCAGTTTTCACTGATTTAGCAATGAGCTAAAAAGTATGATGGTCAAAATTTGATTGGTCAACCAATCAGCATTCTTTTCACTTCACTGCTATAGATCAGTAAAAATTAGTTGAACTTCACTAAGTGAGGTTCAGAGAGTAGACATTTGCAAGCGCTTCCAAACTTTTGAACAGTAGTGCATCTAATTAAATTAGTTGAATATTATCTCACCTAGTGAGGCCATCCGACCGGTCGAAGTGGCAGATGCTGGCACCTCGGTCGCGAATCGGATAGGCCAGCACGTCAGTCCTGTCAAAATGACAGATGCTCTTGCGCCGATCCTTCTGTAATTGGCGGATCGAAAGATCGGCTTTATCGAACTGAAACACGCTGGATCTGCGCTCCCGCGTGACTAACGGCTGCAGGGGTAGCAGGTGTTCTGGCGTGGGCTGGCTTTTGGTCGCAAAAAATCCCGGAGGCTCGTCGGTGTCTATGGAATTTGGGAGCATCATGTCCGCTGTCATCAGGGACTGAAGGTCGAAGGCGGATTTTGTTCGTCGAGCGATGCTGCTTTTTAATAAGGTCAAATTTGTACCGCCTACAAAAACGCTGTTTTGCCGCAATCGCATCGGACTTTCTGGGGAAAATTGGGGCTGATGTGTGGCATGCTCCAGACAGTGGATGTTGATTTTTGAACATGATCGACCCTGTAATAGAAACAAACATTTGTCTTTTATTTTGTGCAAATTAGAACACTTGTCAAGTTAATTGTATTGCAGATATAAAAAAGTGCAATTTGAATAAAATTAAGTCTTGTTAGCACTGACACCATTAAATTTAGGCGAACGCTTGTCGGGTTATCCAGTAATAAAATTGGAATTCTATGTTAATGCAATCGACTCCAAGTTAATGCTATTAAATATTAACTTGTAGACATCGAACATGGAACCTAAGTGAAATATTTATTTAAAAACTAACTAGTAAAACTACTTATGAAAAGCTTTTCAAAAATGAATGAAATAGTTAGTATAACTGTATACAATATAAATGTGGCCATAACTTTTTTTTGTAGTACAACATTTTTCACGAATTATTATGTATATAACTTTTCCAGGGAAAAATACACGAAATTAGTTTTTCAACTATATTATAAAAATATTATAATTAAGCTGTAAGATGGTTTTATTTCAGTTTATTCGAGGGCTTCATAAATATAATGCTGAGATGCAAGCTCTCTTACTTTTTGTTTCTGCTCTCGGTATTTATTTAAAGAAAATGTTTACTAAGATAAGTGCAGCGTTGAATTTGTATTGCGTAGCTTAAATTTTATGATCTATGTCATAACTTTTATAATCTTGTTTTATCAGTGTTTTAAAATAATATATATAGCAATAAACACGATAGAAGCTAGATTTAGGTGGTTAAAAAATAATTCGTTTTGACTTGTAAAACATACAAATAGTGAACGTACTCGATTTGTTATGGATAATTTGTGAGTAAAAGGAAACCTTCCAGTAATGATCATTTTATTTCAAAAGAAAATTTATTTCAACATTATCACTTTCAACGTCATATTTTAAATATATGAAAATCTGTAAAATAGTTGAAATGTGCAAAAAGAAATAATTTATATTGTAAATACGATAAATATATTGTACATATATAAAGTAAACTATACTTTTTGTTAACTTAAAAAAAATCACTTGTCTTGTGATGCAAATAATTTAATTTATATCGATCAAATAAAATTATGCAAACTATTTTCCAGCATTTTAACATGCTTTAAATGTGGCAATGTCGTAAAATGCACAAATATCTGGAAATTTTACTAACAGCATGACATGAATATTAAAATTCTGTAATACAAATATAATAATAATATAGATTGCGAATAATAATATTGTTTTGCAAATAACTGAATGCTCAAAATTAAAAAATTAATCTTAAATTTCGAAAAACAAAAAATATTACATAAATATATAGCAAATACAGTTTACTTATTGCAAGAAATGCTGAAAATGTTTTCTTTATTTCATTACAAAGATCTCACGGTCGAAAACATTTACTATTGATTTGAGTCAGCATGTAAATTTATTTTCATCTACCCTCTCTGTATTTAAATGTCATATATGTCGAAAAATTTGACTTAAGAATTTATTTTGAATTTTATTTCAAATTAGATTTGTCAAAATTAAATTATATTTGAAAAAATAATTTAACCACATTTTAAATTTAACATCACAAAGGTAATCGTATCTAGTAAGCATATGCTCAATTACCAAATCTTATCAGATCGAATTAAGTTCAATTCCAGATTCAATTGGATTAGTTTCAGATGTAGCAACATCATGCGGAATCTTGTGTAATCAGACATTATCAGATTTCGTTTTAAATCTGACACGAATTACTTTTTGTAATTATGAACCATTGAATTTATACCAGATAGGACTATATAAGAGCTTATCACTGGTATTATTCAAATGACCAACCCATGTGGAAATTTACCATCGGCCCAACATCGGCCCAATATTGTTCATCGGCCGCCGATATTGGTTACTGATATTGTCCGGATAATGAGATGTAACAATGTTTTTCTTCAGCCCGATATTGTCTGTCCATATTGTGCCAATATTAGACTCCAATATCGACTAGTATTGACTGTCAACATTGACTGGTCAACTTCGGTATCCAACATTGGCACAATATTAGCAGATGATATCCGACCAATATTGACAGATAATATTGGCCCGATATAGAGGTACAATATTGGTTTGATATTGGGATCCTATTGGCAAGAAAACCTGATTTGCAGATAACACTCATTTACCTTTCACTTTTCCAATAAGTGGTATCTGCAAATCAGGTGCTCTTGCCAATAGGCCTCGTGGTCTAGCGGTTAAGATACGTGTCGTCTATGGAGGAGCAGCAGCAGCAAGCAGGAATTAGATTTCCGACAAGGCAACACTTTAATTTCTTCTTTATTTTTTGGATTAATTCTACATGACTGGACACGTGCGCAGAACAAATCGACAAATTCAACAAACAACATTGTTGTGATATTTATTTTTTAAACAAATTGTTTAATATTGAAATAAAAAAGCTAAACACGCGTGTTGCACGCATGATTTGTTTCACGGTTAGGCAATAATGGCTAGATATTTTGCTACAATATCGGCTCAATCTTGGATCCCTATATTGTGCTAATATTAAACCCCAATATCAGACTAATATTGGACCAATATATTTGCCAATATTGTACCAATGTTGGATACCGAAGTTGACCAGTCAATGTTGACAGTCAATATTGGCCGATATTGGGTTCAATATCGGCCCGATATTGGGGTCTAATATTGGCACAATATGGACAGACAATATCGGGCTGAAGAAAAACATTGTTACATCCCAATATTGGGACGATATTATCATATTGAATGGGCCGATATTGGCCCGATTGTTAATGTCGGTATTACATCGACATTTCCACATGGAAATATAAATCAGTTGAAATGTTGAAAATGATAAATTGCCCGAGATAGATTGCATAACATTTTATTTCAAACGTATTCAATTAGTTGAAATTCATTTTCAGCAAAAGTATACATATTTTTGAGTGATGAAACGCAAACGACCCAACAAATAACCTACATCATGTAAAATTCAACACAACAATCATTTGTCATCGTCTGTAAGCAGACGTTCAGAGATTTTCCTGGATTAGTTATCCTTCAGGGTTTCGACCTTCGTTTTGCGTGAAATAACGAGCACCTGATAGTCGCATGTTTACGATTCGTCTTGTAAGCCTAGTGACATGAGAGCTACTTTTCCGTATAATCAACAATATTTTTATCTACAATTTATTCAACGCTAGGTTACGAGCCTTCACAAAAAAGGATTGCACTTTGAGAAAAAATTGGGCTACTTTATATAAATAACCGCTTATATCTTTTCATTAATAAAGGTAGAGTAAAAAATGTTAAATTTATTCTGGTAAACAATTTGAAATAAAAAAGGACAAGTCATTCTTGGATGAGGCAATAATTTCTAAACAAGAAAAAGCAGCTTTAAAAGCTAAAATAAATCTAAAAAAGAATCTAAAAAGAATTACAATGTAAAACAAAAGTGATATACTTCTTGAAAAATCGTTTATTATTTTCGAATAAACGATTTCAAACAAATTTTTATCAAGTTTGGAAATTGCGAATTTTTATCTATCTTTTTTACCCAATCAAATAACAAATACATTTTGTTCGCTCAGTTTTTAATCAACGACAAATTCTCGCAACTATAAAAATACTGCAAACTAAGCAAAATTTAACACAAATGTCAAACTGTTTTACATTTGTTACAAAATTTTCGGTCCAATGAACTTCTGGCTTGTCAAAATTTAACCGCTTATCGAAATATTGATTACTGCACTTCATACAAGCGGCTTTTACTGCTGAATGATTTATTTCACGTTGGAATAAGTACTCGAACGTATCGGCCGGATGAGATAAAAAGTGATACGTATAATTGTGTTTAACTGGATTTTTGCGCATTGAAATGCACACACGGATATATGTACATAAAAGATGCGAACGTGACGGAGTTACGCAAAATCCGGAAAATCGCTTCTGCGGTTCGACTTGAGCAAGTTGAGCTTTTTTCCTCCAACAAAGTTCTTGTATAATCATGGAATTGCAACACCGTTTTCATATCTCGAATTAGAAGTGCTTAATGAGACTGAAGCACACAAATTTGCGGTGAATTTGCGTTATGAATCTTTGATATTACATTTGAATTTTCTCGAGTGCGTATTTGGGCTTATCTTTCTCGAGTGAAATTTATAATAACTCAATGATAAGCTCTAATTGAATTATAATCAATATCAATGTCTAAAAGGATTAAAGCAGATATTTAATTACAATTTTGAATTTATTAACAATATAGATTACAGATATAGATTTATTTTTTTATTACATTTAACTTATGTGCCATGGTTAAATATTGACCTTCGAAGAAAAAAATTTGTTTTTTTATTTTACGTGGATTTTAGAATAATGTATTTTATACAATTTTTTTTATCTATAATAATATGCAAAATTACACAATACAAATAAAAATACACTAAATAATGTGTGATTTTCCATGTTGCATGGAAAAAATTACAGATTAAGTATAAAATATTAGTAAATCGTACAATTTTCAGTCTAAAATTATATAAAAAGTGTAATTTTAATTATAGTTCATATTTGTGTGCAATAATAGAACGTTGAATTAAAATCAACGTAAAATTGAGTGCAATCTATGTGCAATCACAAGTTTCAAATAGTAAGTGTCATATAATTATCAAACATTTAAAGTATTAAATATCATTTAATTGTTTCATAAATTACTAAAAACGTGCCAAAAGGATTTAAGCCTCACATGTGCCCACTCATGTGTTGCAAGTGTGCTTAACCTGCACATTGTTGGTACACAATATGTGTAATTTTACATATTTTGTGTAAAATTTCTCAAAATGAGGAAATACAACCGGATTACACTGAATATAATGTCATTTTACACAACAATGGTTACAGTATTACTTTCCTTATCATTAATGAACAAAACGGTTTTTCGCTGCCAAAAAAAATATGGAAGGTCCTGTCAAATTTCAATCAAGAGAAAAAATTCCCGGATCAAGGAGATCAATTTTTTTGAAAAAAGGAACAATAAATCCATTGGTCGCTGTGCTACAAACTCTAAAAAGTATTGAAAAAATCTGTAAGTACACTGGGAAAATTAGACTGTCAAAATAGCAGGCCTGACTATTCATGGTCTATAAAAATACATAATAATTTCAATGTTAATATATGTAAGTAAATCAATTTAGTACAAAAAATAAGTAAATATCATTATTTAAACGTAAATAACAAGCATTTTGGTTAAAAAAATTCTTGTTTAAGTTTAAATTACAAATCGTCATGACATAAACCTGCAAGAATTCTTTTTGTTAATTTTTATCATGAAATATGTTTAACTTAAATACTTAAGTGTATTATAAACGTATTAAACGTTTTTAAGTATTATACAATCAACTGATTTTTATTTTTAAATCGAATTTTTTTTGTATAATATTTGTTTTTATGTAAGAATACTTTAACAGTATAAAGATCGTAAAAACTTACAATGCAGGCTGTATTATCAACAGTCGAGACTGTTATTTTAACAGTCTACTTCTTCCAGTAAGTAATTATATAATACGAATTGTTAAAACTCAAAAAAATCAAAATCTGTTATTTTCTGTATGATATAATTTGTTCTGTTTAACACATATAGATTCCTAGCGAAAAATAATAACAACACATGATTAATGCGCGTAAAAAAATCACAAAATATTAAACATTTTCGTTGTGCTATGCTGGTCAAATGATTTTTAGTCTTAATGTATTATCCATATTTTTGTGTATGTTTGATTACGAAGAATGCTGGACTAAAAAGTTTAAAATAAAAAAAAGTATTTAAAAATTATTTAATATGAAAAATTACTGAAAGATAAAAGATAAGTTTACAATTTTAAACAAAAGAACAAATGATATCTAAACAAAAATGTATACAATAAAACTTTGAATGAGTCACGTTGGTGGATCTGAAGGGTGGGAGGGGAAGAGGAGAACGCGACTCATCACATTTCTTCCACCAAATCGCTTCTGTTTATAAAAACAAAAGCACATCAATGATAAATATTTAAAATTAATGACTAAAATACTTTGCTGATCTTTTTTCATGGATTATTACCACAGTAAACTTTTTCTAAGATTTTTGTAGCTTCAGTGACCTTTTTTTAACTTAAATATTAAAAAATAGGTTTATAATTTGTAATTAATAGTAATTAATTAATAAGTTTGTTAAACAATAACTTAAAACTCTAGCTTTTTGGCATTTTTTCTGTTACACGTAATTTAAGTTTGTCCATATTATTATATAACAAAAAATTAGTGTCCCACCACTGGTTGCACTTACCGTATTATTATTATTTTTATTTTTTTTGTTTTGAAAATTTAATAAAAGCATTTAAAACAACAAACAATAAATAACTTTTCTTAGAATGCTTACAAAATTTTTAACTTTTCAAAAATTGAAACTAGATATTTTATTTTATTTTATAGGTCTGATTAATTCGGATCATTAAATTTCATTTGAATGCATTATTTTGTAGTCAATGAAAATTTGAAATGTCACTGAGAAACAGCTCTCAGAAGAGGAAAAGAATTAACTCTCTTATTTTACCCTAATTAAGTGTGATTTAAAAAGCTGTGACAAATTATTGAAAAAATGAGCCACTTTTAATAAATTTTGTAATAAAATTTGTTTAACTAGATATAAATTAATCGAAAGTTGTGCACTAGTTGCGATAAACGTGATTACATTTCCATTCTATAGAACTAGTAATTCTCTGCAATAGTTTATTTTTATAACAGTCATATGGTTTTCTCACCCCACTCTACCCTGGAGTAATTTAACATGTAATTCATGCTGTAATTTTTAAAAGTGAAATTAACTATGTTTGATATATCTCTAATTTGTTTTCTTTCTTTTTTGGAGTACATGCATAGTTTAGAAATATCACACTGCTCTGAAATAAATCAATTGACACGACAAAATGCCGTAACTGGCTATTTGTTATTTGAAAACACATCAATGTTAATTCAGTTGACTGTTCGCTGACGCACTGGTCCAATTATGAGCTTTTTATGTAATGTTCGATGCGTTTCACAGATTTTGATTGAACTGCTTGTCGGAACAGCGAGATCACACGGACAAACGATGTCACAATCCAATTTTTGATTGGTATAACATGCACGTCAATCCGAGTAAATTAATATTTACAATTCAGCAACTTGTTTGATTCCTTTAATCTGTGTACAATTAATCTTTATATTAAGCATTTGATTATTCTAAGACACGTGCATTTGCCATCAAACGAACCATTATCATAATTTTAACTGAATCAGTAAAATTTGTTAAGTGAACTGTGTATTAAATTATAATATAAGCATTATAAATAAAATGACACCGAGATAATGTACATAATAAATTTCATCTTAACTTGGGCAATTTTAAATGGTAAAAGGTGAAATGAATTCAATTTATTTTTAACTTGCAAATACGTCAATTTTTTATTATCAAATTAAAATGCTTTCGAAGAATAAATGCATTAAAATCTAACACTCTGTATTAATAACAAATTTATTCATTCACATTAATATCTGATTACTAATTAATTTACTGTTGAATAATTCTTCGCTTTTTTTTCATTTAAATTGAAAGGTCTTTTGTTCAAATTACGAACATATATTTTTATAAATTAATAATAAAAATAATGAATGATTATTTCTTCGAAAAAAAAAATTAATTAAAATGTCATAAATTTTAATTAAAAACATGAAGATAATTTTGTAATATAAAATCAATAATTTTGTCGTAATATTTTTATTTCGTTTTGGAGTTTTTATGACATTTTTTTAATATGTTTCTTATCTGATATATTATGATGTTTCCTTTTATAAAGCCTTTCTAGTTTCATTTCAATAAGCAAAAGTAAATATAATTTGTCGAAAGTTATACGCATATAAAAATCACAATGTTGAAAGAAACGTTTGTACGCAAGTAGAAAGTAGAAAACACTTTTGAGCCTGAGTGCACTAGAAGTAGATGAGCTTTATCACTCTACTGAAACACATTTCAAGCTAAAATTAACTCCGTTATACCAGTTATCAAATTTCGCATATTCAACACGTAAACAGCCATATATTTGATACTTCACTTTTTTGTAGCTTTCAAATTAAAAATGATTATTTGACACCAGCAGGATAATACATTTTTTCTGACAAACAAATTTTAAAATGAAACTTTAATATAAAAAATATTTCTTTTTTATGAGAAATCGTTGAAAAATTATTTAATAAAATGAAGAATCATTATTATACATTGACTTTATAATTTTTGATAAAAGCTAAAAAATGAGGGAAACTGTTTTTAGCTAATACGCATCAAGCATTAGAAAATTTTTAATGTGCTGTGTAAGATAACAATAAAAAGTTAAGTTAAGAATTTGTTCATTTTTTCAAGTTGTTGCAGTTTATCGATGTAATTGTGCAAAATCCAGAATATAGGTCACCCCAACTAGATCTGCAAAAATATAAAAAAGAATGGAAAAGAAACGTCATTTGATATTTCCCTGCACATTATAATTATTAATCCAGTGCCTGGCAAAGATCCAGATTTAATATTACCGGCGTTGCACTTACACATAATTTGGCTTATAGGTGCGAAAAATGAGCACCTACATTTACAACTATATCGTGAATAAATGAAGCGTATGATTTTGGTAATTAAATTAATACACATCTTACATCTGCTACACCTCAATAAATAACAACTTAAAACATTTAATTCAAGTATAATAATTAAATATTAACTTATTATAATTTCTATAATTTTGATATTAACTTATTAAATTACCATATCTATATTATTTTGACAGTCATAAAATTGAAAAAAAATTATCTTTGTGAAAGTTATCGATTTTTTTGTTTTAAATATAAAAAATTATCTCTTCGTACTCAATCGTATTCGATATAAGTTCCAGTTACTATTTATTTGAATGCAACAATATCATATGGTACAATATTTTTGTATGAATTTGTTTTGAAATTGAAAAAAGCTCCGGGAGATAAACGTTCTATTTTTTTTGCATATCTCCGTACAATGAAAAAGTTTCGACATATTCCAAACAAAGCGTTTCTTTTCACATCAAAAATGTATGCGTACAATTTGATCGTCCAGACAAATGTGAATATTTTTCAGTGACATTTGAAATTTGTTCAAGCAAGGTTTTGACCGTGTATTCATCAGGTATCGATCGCAAAGTCAAGCTAAAATAAATTACTGCGTCTGTTAATAATCTGAAAACGACATTCTTGGACTAAGATTCATTTAATTTTATTTTTATTACAGAAATACATAACTTAGCTGCCTGTTGTCATTAGTTTTACAACGAATCGAAAAGAACTCAAAAACTAATAAATTTTATTTTTTGGCACCGTACGAATTACCGCAAAAGTTTGCATTGTAACGATGCCACACTTCTATGCGCTTTTCTTTTGATCATGTTCCAACTGTAAAACGGGATAAAGCATACACACTGGTTTACCTAAATACTCAGATGAAGAACAAAAAATTAATAAATAGAAAACAAAAAATCAAAATAAAAAAGTTATATGACAAACAATTTTTAAAAAGAAAAAAATTTTATCTCAATAATTTCAACTTTTCTGAGTCGCAATTTCAATGTCAATTGATTAATCTATTTTAACGAAGTATTTGTAAAGGGTAAATCATTTTAGTTTTTGGATTTAAATTGAGGTTTATACAGAGATTATGTAACTGGTATATATTTATTCATCTAAAATATCTTAATTTTTTTAAAAATAAATTAATGAATTTTGATTAAATAAGAGCAATGGTATACATGCCTTTTCAATGGCAAATTTTTTGTAAAAATTGAAAGTACTTATTTTTGTAAAAAGGTGCTCAGGTACCAAGTTTGTAAGTTTGCCAAATATATAAGTTTTTAGTTTACGAGCAGCACGTAAAATTGCTCGACAAAGTTTCACATTTTAACAGTATACTTTTCTGCTCTCATAGTTTCAATCGATTCTCATATTTTTGAACCACATAAATAATTTTTTCTCTCGCTTGAGTCAGGCCAAATGTATTTATTGATCGTCAATACTAATTGATAGGCAGGTAAGGGATCACTTACCGGAAGTGCATCTGGGTCGACCACGCCACAGCTCTGCCGGTGTTGTTGCTGGAATTTTGGCTGATAAGGTTCCAGCATCCGAATTTTGCCCCAGCGATTGAAGAACAAGGCGATCGCGGCGACCCATAGCATCAGCACAAGAACAACGATGAGAACTTCTTCAGCACGAACCACCACACCCGTTGTTGCGATACCTTTAAAAGCCAGACAAAATTGCTTGTTAAAAAATTACCTTTTTTTTGCAAAATGTTTAATAATTCAAAAAATATTTATCACCAAAAAAAATGTTACTTCCACTTATGACAAATTTAAATTTGGAAATTAATGTTCTAAGTGTAATAAACAAGCCTTTTGAGAAAAAGAAGTTTTTCACATAGTCAACTTTTGACAACTTTTTATTTCCATCCAGTTTCATAATTTTATTGCGTCATTTTTCATTTTAAAGTTTTTTTTTCTCATTTTTATGTTTTTGTATGGTATACTTTATTATTTACATAAGCTCGAAATATTTTAAGCATTTGTGAATTTTGTGTAGGGAGAATTTTAAATCAGTTTTCCAAGCAAATTAATTTGTTTTAAAAGCTCGACAAGTTTTTATCTTATTTTCTAGTTGATTTATTATTTATATAAAGAAACCTTAAACGCACAAATTATTAATTTCAAAAGTAAGTTTTTGATTGGGTCAATTATTTAATTTGTGAAAAAGTGCAAAAAAATCTTACTTTTCACTTAAACTATGTATACTTTTGAATTCAATTATAATTTTCTCTGAGGTTGAAAGAAAAACATTTTCCTGAGAATAAAGTTAAAATAATATTTTTTCTTATTCAAATGTGTTTTGTATTTATGTGTTTAATTAAAAATTTTTATTTTTGTTATAACATGCTTCTTTTTAATTAATATAATCAGACAGTAATTTCGTAATTTTTTTCCAAGTGTTCAGGACTTATGGTTAAACGACTGTGATAAAAACTTTTCTTGTACACTTTTATTTAGAAAGTTTTCAAATTGTTAGAGAATATCACATTTAAAAGATCTCGTCATTGAAACTTTATTAAAATTAAATTTTGTTACAAGTAAGTTTGTAATAACATAATAATGACAAAAATTGATTATATCCAAAAATTATTATTACAAATAGAATTTTAGAATTAAATTCAAATTTAAACAACTGAGAATCATTATTTTATGACAGATTTTTATTTAATAAAAATTAATGTTTAGTTTGAAAAACAATACTTATTATTAAGTTAAATAAAAAGTCATTTCTCATTTAAACCTATTCACAAAAACAAGTAGTTTCATTCTTGAAAATTGATTTCAGTTTTTTTTTATTTTTCATCCCAACTTGACTATTTATTTTCCCGGTACAGAAATTTTAATTGTTGTTGTTGTTTCACGCTGATTTTAACTGCGAGAAATTGTATCAGCGCGATTTCATTTTTGAAATATAAATTGTAATAAAGTCCGTAAACTAAATCTGCTCGTTTGCTCAGTTCAGTCAAAATAAATCATTTAAAAATCTGGAAGACTCCGCCCACCGCAGGTAATAAAATGGATTGAATAACATGAAGGAACTCAGATCACAGTTGCATTTTTTCATATTCTCTTATCCCTTTTTAATGGATGACCTCAAAAATAGGCAGCGAGCTTTTGTAGAATTTATCGAATTGAAGTAACAAAATTCAATAAAACTGTATAAACAATTTACAACTTTATACAAATAATAAATCATTATTGTAATTTTTGTTTATTTTAATTAAAACTTTCTTTTGTCTACATCTGCATAATATTTACGAAATTTAAAGCAAAAAAGCTTACCATCAGGATAGGTAACATTGATTTCAGGGGTTGATTCAAATTCAGAAGGTACTGAACCTATAAGAATAGTTGGCAATCGGTTTTCAAGATTGTCAGGAGCTTCTTCCAGCTCCAACTCTATTTTAGTCACGTCACCTGTAAACATCACACAAACAAATATTTTAATGTTCAAAAGAATTTGATCAACAACTTAAAATTTCAATTTTAAAATAAAAAAGTATCCGTCATATTTTATAGATAAAAAGCAACCTCTGTGAAATGTTCTGTAAAATTATAAATTAAGTTTTTTAGTGCTTTACGTAAGTTCAATCAATCAAAAGTTTTATCAAGCAAAAAGTACATGTTTTCGAGATTAAACTTAAATTTAGTGTACACAAAGTTTAGAGTTAACTTTTTTTGTCAGAAGTCACGTTGGAATCTGGGGTAATTTTTTCACAGAATAAAATGACTGGAAAAACGTTGTTTGTTAACCAGTTAAAGATATTTACCTTTCCTAATGGGAATTTGTAATCTGTTAGGTCTAACAGTGGCATGTCTATGTCTCCTGGGACGTCCACAACCCTCCAGAGTGAGAAATTTTTTCTACTTTACTGAAACTGAAATTCAAATAACTCTGAATATTATCACTATAAAAATAATTAAGAGCATTTTGCGTTCAACTTTTTTAATTTTATTTTATTTAACTTGAAACTTACCCGGCACTCTCCACTACGTTGAAAATTCAAATAATGTATGAAAAGATTTATTATTCATATTTCTTACTGATCTGCTTCTATTCTCGATTCTGTAATTAAACTGTAACAAGAAAAATATTTGTATCTAATTATATCGGTAATTAATTGAAAAAAAATTTACATGAAATGTGCAAAACATTTTATTGATTATATATTTAAAATAAAGAAAATTAGATACGATAAAAAGAATTAAATTGCAAAAAGCTATCTTGATTTTAAATGTCATATAAAAAAAGTTATTCAGAAAAGAATCCTGTGATTTTCATAATAGTGGTCATGAAATCACAAGTCCAAGCTAAATCTAATTTTCCCTCCAGCAATACAAGCCCACAAATGTTCGAATTTGTACAACTCTCGTTGGTGCATTTGTGCAAAGCAAGCTCCATGTGTTGAGTTTTGCTACTTTCTATTCATAGTTACATTCGTAAAATTTGCTTATTCATAATACTGAATTTGCATTTGAAAACGTCGTGGGCATAATTATCTTTTTTCTGTAAAAATTAAAAAAAAATATTTGTTTAATAATTAAATTTTTATTAAACAACGTATCCTACTGCCGTATTTAATTTAAAGTTAATGTTGAGGCCAGAGAGCAACATGTAAATGTTAATTTTTAAATTAAACTCTGAAAAAGTTAGTGGTTAATTACATTTTTCATAATTACGTATGAAAGATATTATATGAAAATGTATTTGTAAAATGGGTATTAAAAGTGAACTAATATCAGAGTTGATAAAAAATACAAATTAATTTAAAAATAAAAATAAAACAAGTTTATATGAAGATCGGTATTTCAATTGTTCATAATATTTTAAGTAGTGTACTATTACTGAACGAGAAAATTAAAAAAAAACTATAAAGTTTATTTATGTATTTTACGTTAAACACTTTATTGACAAAAAAGAATTGCAAATTATTGTTTCGCTAATTTTCAGAGTAATTACATACTATGTAATTTTATTTCATTAAAATTACAACTTTTGTATTGTTCATAATTTCAGTTCATAAGGGGAATTTAATTAGCAACATTTTAATTGCAATAAAAATAATGACAATAATGTAAAAAAATAAAAGGTGCAAGAAAGTAAAAATACATCCTTTGTAAGTATAATGAAAAATTAACATAATCGCTGTGTAAGATGCATACAATAAAATTTTAAAAAAACGATTTAAAATTAATTTTCAGTTATATAAAATGAAATAAAAAAGAAACTTTCATGTTTTTAGCCTACAGTAAATGTGATCGTGTTATTAATAATTAAATTCTTCAAAATTTCCTACCCTTTTTCTTTATTAAAAACTAATTTCTTAGATTCATATAATTTTTGTTTAAATTGATATAATCAGTTTAAAATACATAATTAATATTAAAAAAATAATATAATTAATAATAAATTGTGGTGCATTGTAACCAGAGTGGGAAAACTTTTAATTGCATGAGTTTAAGTAAAAAAGAAAAAAAATACTTTTTCAAAAATATTTTAACTTCAAAATAATTTGTTTAAAATCGATTAAAAACTTGTACAAAATAATAATTATTTTAACTTATGTTATTATTTATTATTATTTTACTTTTAGAATACACAAAAATTCTTTTTTTAAAAGATAATTATTAAACTTTTTGTTACTATTGCTATCTGAAGTTATTTTCAGAGAAGACATTTGCACTATGATAATTCAAATTCTAGCTTTGGACAAACTTGCAAGATTTCTTTCATTTCTATGCAAATTCATAATATTTCTGAGTAATGAAAAATTGACCAAAAATGAAACACTCACGTGGTTTGTTATTACACTGAAAAATTACTGAAAATGTCATTATCTTTCTTATGACAGCAGTATATACTTTAAAAATATTAGTAAATAAATACTTTTAATATTTTATCATCATTAATATAATTTAAAGTTTATTCAAAAATGTTTTTCAAGTATTGTTGAGCTATTCAAATTTCATTATTATTATCATTTACAGAAATAACTCATTTACGAAAATATTCAGACGGAAAATCAAAATCCAATATTAATTACGGATTAATTTTATAAACTGAAGCTTGATTATTTTGTTGCTACTGTTACAAAAATTACTTCAAATAAAAATTAAAAATTTTAATTTGTTGCATTTTATTTTAATATACAAAATTAAATATTAATAATCCTAGTACAATTCATGAAATCTCTTGGATTTCTATTTGAATTAATGCTGCTGAAATTGAATATTTTATTATAAATTAAAAATATTATTTTTCAGATTCATTGTGTCTCAATATTTATTTAAAAAAATGAAATTAAAAACTTAATGAAATTCAGTTTATTAATTTTTGTACATATAATTTTTTATATTTGTGCAACTCAAAAATGCAACCCAAAAATGCAACTCAAAGTGATCCTTTGTTATGTCTATAAAAAATTCAAATCTACGAATGTCTTTGAAAATTGGAGATTCTCAGTTTCTTTTCGAAGTATGTACTCATCCATCATGTCTAAAGCGCACTTTATTATTCTTTTCAGATATTTATGTCATAACGTCTCCCCATTTAACATGTCTTCCAAATATCAGACAGCAGATCTATAAGTAATTAAATAACTAACTAAACTAACTTTAAAAAACTGATTTACAAAAAACTAAGCAATAAATAAAGCACCAATCACATTTTAGAAAATTAAAGTTTATCATTTTCGAAGTTTTTTTTAATTCAAATTTATTTCAATATTCATAATTTAAAATAATATCTGCATTTTTTAGATATGAGTGTTCACGTCCAGAAGAATAATATCATCAAGACTAACTGGTACCAAAAATCTACTTACACAGACAGGGTCTTACATTTTCATTTGTGTCACCCCAAGTACCAAAAAAGAGCGATAGTTTACAACCTAGTCGTCAAAGGTATATTTCTTGCAGATAAAGTACACCACAAAGAAAATGTAGAAGAAAAAAAAGATATTACATGATAATTGCTATCCTCCCCAATTTGTGAGTAAACATATGCATAGATAAATTAAAAAAAATCAGACAAGAAGATGATGTTAACGAAGAAAAAGTGCTGATACAAAAACAACACCCTGTTGCTCCTTTTGTTGTACTCCTAAATCATGGTGAATTATCTACAAAGTTATCTAACTATTTTAAAACTTTATTTATAATTACTATTTTCAAAATGGATGACAAATTAAATATTCTGGTTGTGGTAAAAGGCAAAAAACAGTTTAACAAAAACCGTAAGCACATTAAAATGCCTAACTAAAGACTATCAACATTCATATACGTAAACAGAACAACAAGAGCATTAGAAACAAGAATGAGAGAACATAAGAGCAACATCAGGAAAAAAGATCAGAATGATCACACCGTTGTAATGAAACGCCGACTGAAGAACCATGAATTTGATTGGGACAACATCACCATGCTCAACGAGGAACAAAATTCCTACAAATTAAGTTCATCAGAAACTAATAACAACAACCGAGCACACGTTAAATTCACAAACAGACACCCAAACATTAAATAAAACTTATAAAGTTATATTTCCAAAATTTTGATAATATTTTTCGCAATAAAACAAGAACACGAAGATTGTAATTGTAATGAAATGAGAAAGTTGTGTACTTTTTCGACCTGTACTGAAGTATGTCATTATTATATTTGCAGATTTGAAAAAAGTGATTGTACAGCACCGAAACATCGTGAAGATGAAATTCTTTTGACAAGTAAATAAATTATTTTGAGAGTCTATTATGGTTGAGAATTTATTTAAATAACAACCGTACGTTTTGCATTTTTGACTAAGTTTTACAACATCTAGCAATTTATAAGGTATGAAAACTGTCAAAAGTGCAGACATAAAAGATATTTTGATTAAAAACATAAATAATGTTTCTGTAGGGTGACGTTAATTTATTAATGTTAAAAATAAACTTAAGTTTTAAATACTGTTTTCTAAGAATATTGCGGTATATTTTTCAATTGATTTTGATATTACAAATTACTCCATAATGTTGAAACAGTTTACACTGATTATGAAATCATATTTAATTTGTATAAATATCATTAAAATGTAACATTAACTGCATATTTAAAAAAAAAGAAGCTTTCAGTTAGACAATACCGGAAAAAAACTTAAAATATTGACAAATAAAAAAAATCATATAATCCCAAAATCCAAGTTTGCATTTTCGTGTCACATTTCCCCTGGTTGGCCCTATATTTTAATGTGAGATAGGTATATATATTTTATAATATTTTATAATACATTTAATTAAAATAAAAATTGAGATTGTTGTCAAATTTGAAATTGTTAATAAGAAAAACTTTATTTCTAATGTTTTGCATCAAAATATATGTATACGTCCAAGTTTACAACTTTGTGAAGAATCGCACACCCAGTAACTGAGTTTAATTTTGACCAGTCAAACTAATAAATGTTCTGCAATTTGTAATACACAAGTTTCAAGTTTATTTTATAATCAAACTTCACCATGAGTTATTATTAATACGCAAATCTTGTTAGCAACAATTTGTAATTTTTCATTTCTTCTCAAGTAATACGATTTTTGTATTAAAAATATTTTTCTTTTTTAAAAGAAATCTTATTTTGTTTATAAAATAAAAGAAAATATGTAAAAAAAAAGTCCTTAAAAATTAACCTACTTTTATTTTTTTTTGCACAGTAAAAATGTGCAGCACTTTAAAAGTTGTGTTTCAATTATTATGTCATAAAACTTTATAGTTATAGCTGAATTTTGGAGGACAATTTGTACATATCGAAACGTGTTCTAGAATTCTTAAAACCCAAGAGAGTAAGCAGTTTTAGAAAAAGGCAGCATGTGAGTTGGATTCACATCATTGCATACTTTTATTTACCTTTCATTATAGCCAGTGCACAAAATGCACAAAAATAATGTCAAATAAACGCTTGTCGTAAAATTGATTTTCCATTGTATTAAACGGGTTTTATGTATTAAAAAAACAATGTTCTCGAAGTAAAATAGTAATTGATTTTAGTCACGTTCAACCAATAATCGAATTAATTAAATTAGAAAATTGAAATTTTACTACAGTACATTAAAAAAAAACCTTATACAAAATGGCTAAAAAAATTGTAATTGAAGAATATTTTCTTTCAAAATATTATATGCTTTAAGAAATCACTTCAAGTGAAAAATCAAGTACACATTAAAATCATCAAATTGGCTCAAAAATGTGCATGCATATTCAGAGCACAAAAACGATTAAAATGCAGTATCGTGACCCCCATTAAATAAAAATTTAATTTTAGCTATTTTCGGACACTATAAGATACTTAGTAATACACTGATACAAATTTGAAAAAAATAAATGTAAAAATAATTAGTTTTAAATGTTTTTTATAATTTATATATACGTTTTCTATTAATAATTTAATAATTTTTATTTTTTCGGAAAATATTTGTGGAAATATAAATGTTTTTTTGTTTTGTTGGCAACACTGCTCTGTATAGAGATATTTCCCCACCACATCTTTTTAGTTCAGTTCACGCATTGTATCCATTCTGTTAAAATCGTCTCAAATAAAACGTGTAATTTACGAACAATATATTATTATTACTTTAATAAATGTGTTATTAATTATTCCGAAATAACTCTACAAATGTTAAAATTTTCATTTCAGCAAAAATGCTTATACTCAAAAAACGGCTCATGATGTTTCAGCAATACATCTATGTCTATCGGTTATGTCCAACATAGATATAACCTACGTCTGTAGTCAACCATATGTATATCTCGTGTAGACACACAATATATTTATCAGCAGACGTACATATGATTGTATTATCGATATATTTGTTTTGAGTGTAGACTTTTAAAATTTTTTAAATAATCACTTGAAATGTTGGCAGCGTATAGAAAATGAATACGTACAAACAATCGTTGGGATTTTTCGAAATTTTAATTTTTAAGGGGTGGGGAAATGCACCTTCCCCCTCCCCTTCTCAAGGGGGCCCCCTAGAAGGTAACAGCATGTTAACCACTTTTGTGCCCTGAGTACGCATGCAAATTTTCAGTAGATCCGATAATTTTAACAGGTACATGATTTTTCGCTTGGAGTGTCCTCTTTATCTGATAATAATTTTGGATTCTATTTTGTTTAAAAGTTTGCTAACTGAAAGTTTGTACTTTTTGCTTGTATCTCCTGTATCAAATTGATTAATTTGCTTTCCTCTATAATATGCTTATGTGGTTAAGTAAATTTGAGATGAAATTTACTCTGGCTTTTTGAAACTGTGACACAATATTCTTAAAAAAAGTTGCTTTCATTGACGAATTTATTTTATTGACTGAAATATATTTTTCAAAATTACTATCTATTTAATAATACATTTTTAAAGATACGATTTCATTGAAGATGAAATTTTTTTTCCATAGAATATTATTATCCTAACTTTGCCCAAAATTAAATCACTTGAAAGTTGGTCACAACTTCTTTATAACTTAATTCCAAAATAACTAAACCATACGTTTGATTTCCTGATACGCGTCATCATCGATTTACCGGATGCAAAGCAGCAAAAATCCCTGCGACCTGCTCTATCAATGTATCGCTTATTTCCGCAAACTCCGCATAACTTTATTATCCCGAAGCGAAAGTGTCAAGGTTTTGAGATAGAAATCTCTTAATGCAGAATATGATGCCAATTAAGGGGAAAACGCTTCAAGTAGGCACGAATTTTAACTAGCTAGTAAACACAGCAAAAATCAACAAGCTCGATTGTATTGGTCGACTATTTTGTGGTGATTTATTATCTGATGTTTTTTGTAACAATGTTAATGAGATATTCACTTAATTTAAGAAAAATAATCAGGAACTTTTAATTAATATACTTTTCATTAATTAATTTGAAAAAACAACTTTTTTTAGATTGCATTTTTCATATTTAAATAAAATATTTTTAAAACATACAATACACATTTTTTAACATTATACAATTTAAAAAAAACCTAGTATTGGGCTTAAATTGTGCTATTGCAAAATGAGATAATGCAAATTACAAAATTATCAGTGTGTTAAAATCTGTGAATTTGCATGACAATGTTTTTAACTTAAAATAAAAGCAGATACAATAAATTACGTCATTATATGTACATAAAATATGGCGATAAAAAGGGCTTTAAATAAACGTCTAATGGCCTTTCAGCAGTCTGATTTTTTTATTGACGCTGAAATAGTTGAACAAGAAATGGAAGCTAGACTACAGATTATGGACTTTTATCGCGTTGGCCCGAAGCATTGAACAATGAGAACGATTCAAAATGAAACTTTTATCGAGTAGAACAACCCTATATCTGTGGCCCTGAAATTGCTCCGGCCAATCTCAGGAGCGCATCCTTTTTCGCAAAACAAAATATAATCCAGCACTTTCGCGCACAAGTTAAATCTACTTTTACTTATGGCTTAATTTTATGTTTCATCTTACATTTAATATAACAACGAAACTCAATCCGATTACGTTATCAGAACCGATAAACAATAAAGTTTTCTGTACGATTCGCTTATTAAATTTAACCTTTCGAAATGCATCGCTATGTAAAGAGTATTATTAAAAGTATTTACTAAATTATTTACTGAAAAAAAATTGTGTTGCAAATTATTATAATAGAAAATAAGTATGGTCGGTGGAGTGAAAATTCCTTTTTCATGGTACGTAAAAAAATGTGCAATCACTTAGGATTAGTTCTGATGAAATTCAATAAAGTGACTTTTTATTAAAAAGAAAGTTTATTCAAAACTGAAATTTAATGTTTAAAATATTATTTATAAAGATGAACGTACTCTAAATTGAAAATTTCTTTATAATAATTATTAATAACATATATTTGTAAATTAAAAAAGGAAAACAAACATATAGAAGTATATTTTATTTATTCAATTTTCCAAACCAATTTGAATAATTTTACAAACGATTGGAGATTCAAGGAATCTTTAAGAAGAAAGAAAAAAATATAAATTGAACCGTACTTCGGATCAACGAATAAACTTTTTACGGAAATCTGCTTTTAAATAATCTATCTAAATTCTGAGTTTATTGTTTATTAATTACATATTGCCTTATTTGTTTACAAAAATCCTCTGTAACAATTTGCTTTTTAATCTCTTGCATTAATTCTTCTTCCTACGTGGTATACTCTATCCAGCCTCATAGATCTTCGCTGAATCTACCACTCCTGTAACCACTGATAGGGAAAACAACTAGATCCATCCAAATGGGCGGTATAGTTCACGTTCATGAATTTTAGCTTACTGCGAAAGCTTGAATCAAAATTCCATCCCGATGAATTGAAATTTCGTGTTTGCCGCAGCATGTCAGGCCAGAGACGAAATGTCTCGTTACTCTGACTTAATCCAATGATAATTCCTATACAGTTCTGACTTTCAACACAGTAAAAACAATAGTTTTATTTGACAACAAAATCGAAAAGATTAAATACTTAAAAGCTTAAACATTAATTAGGGGCCGTCTACAAATGATGTCACACTAAATTTCCCAACTTTTGCTTCTCCCTCCCTCCTTTGTCACACAATGTCACATAATGTCTGATCCCCCTTCAAATGATGTCACAAATCGTAACCCCCTCCCTCCTTTTTTAAATGAAAAATGGAAATTTAAAGATAATTAAAATTTGCAATTATATATTAGGGGGGGGGGGATCAAGTACCAGAAGGAAT
>JABFPM010000727.1:0-25509 GCA_022817325.1 Idris sp. 1 HC-2018 | reverse complement strand
AAAAAAAAAAAAAAAAAAAAAGAAGAAGAAGAAAAAAAAAAGACAATTTCAATATTTAAATGGAGCAGAAGATAAGTGGCTCTATTAAACAGAAAAGACTCGATTTTTTGCCACCCAAAATTTCCGAATACATAAGCATTCTTCTCGACTATATAAAAGTTGTACATTATTTTCTTGAACATTTGATATTCTATAATGTCATAATAACTTTTTTTTTGTCCCTACATCAATGACAATATAGAATAAGATGAAAATAAACTTCGGTGTCTTTCATGAGAAAAACAAAAAGCGTTGAAGCAAATTTGTCTATGTTGCAATAAGCCAGTTTCCCAAAGTCGTTTAATGCTGGTCCTCTTGGTTCGCGTAAAAAAAGCACGCGAAATCTCTAATCGGCATTCCCAATAAATTCCAAACTTGTTCGTGAGATGGCTCAGAGGCAATTTTTCCTCGATGACTTTTTATGACGTCGGGACAATTGAGGGCGCGTATGGTTGCGCCTCCTGCATAATATCAAGAGCACAAGCCCGCGTTTTACGAGGGCCACCCAAGAAGCATCCGAAGGTGCGTGTGGCCGCATGTGTGACTGCGCTAACGTAAGGCGATTAGCGCTCGAACCTCGAAGGCTTCGTTGACAATCTCATGATGATTGATTCGGCTACCATCTATACACACGTACACAAACAAAGACACGTCGATATTCACTGTGTGCTTAAACGAGCCGCGGGAAGCCATGCTGTGCGCTAAAAACTTTTTACCCTGGGAAAAACACTTTTTTCATTTCATAATAATCTCGTGTTAAAATATTTTTCCCACATTTCAATGAGTTAATTTGCAACTAAAAAGAAGTCTCCCAAAATTGTACGTGTCCAACTTTTATAAGCTGTTTCTTATTAAACCTTCAAAATACTTGCTTAAAAAGAATGAAGTCTTATATAATGTTCAATATATTTATAAGAGTTTGTAAAACGTGATCAATTTTATTCTGCCTGACCCCGTATCTTTTATCAGGATTTTTTCTTGAAAAATGTTCTATTCAAACATCAATTTAGCATGTCAAATTCATTTTTCGTCGCTTACGAATGCTTTGATTTGAATTGTCGAGCAGCAATTGACCTTTCGTATCATTTTCTACAAGATAACCTTTTTATGCGAAGGTGATTTTGAAAAAAAGGACGATCATTTCTTTCTTGGTGACGGATATCACGAGCGACCGATCGTGAATTTCAATTGAATAAGGTACAATATAACACACGTTATACACATTTACTTTTCAAGTCGTGAAGAAAAACCCCCTTAGAAATCGGCTCACAAGCAAAGAGCATTTATCGCGAGTCAGGAGATTTCGGCCGATGACATTCTCAGTGTGTGTTCACGACAGGTAGTACACCGTGGGTGACTATTTTTTTGGCTAACAAAAGGCAAGCAAAATTGTCCAGCCGCAAAATCAAAATAAAAGCATTATATTGCTTTAATGCGCCGCCGAGCAAGAAAATTAAACAAAAAGAGTAAAAGCGTAACTAATTGCATGCATCTTTCGAATCCGATCAAAATCTTGTGAGTCGTAAAACGCAATCTCATGCTATTGGGGCCCAAAACCGGACACTTTTTGGATTTTCAATACAACAATTCGTCATTAAATCGGATAGTCATGTTTTGACTTTAACTTTGTCAAGATCAATTGCCAAAAAGCTTGCTTTGAGTGGAAATGTGTAAGCAGTTTTTTTTTCTAATGTCTGCGGATGAACTTTACACGCCTGATTTTCCACACAGTCAAAATATATTCTACAAAAACATTTGTCAGCCGTGAAGTAAAATTCTTCTCCTTTTTGTACGCGTGTAGAGGAAAAAAGGCGCGCATTTCTTTCTCAGGATTTTACGGATAAAGATAAATAATTTAGTTTCGCGGAGCTTTGAGTGTGTTTATAATGGACCGATTTCTACGCTTTATTCAAACGAAAGAATAAAAAGTGTGAACCTTTTTTCCGACTTTTTTAAACTGTTTGGAAACAGTCTTGTTAGACTTAGCTATTCAAAATTTTACGGTTTAAAGAATTAAAATGTAATTTTTCAATTATATTGTGCGCGTTTTTTTTTCTTGAGAAAAAGGGTCAGCATTGACCTAATAAAATAGTTTTTTTACAGTTTTTTAGATTAAAATTTTTGGTGAGACGTCATAAAAAATGATTATTGGAGTTTTCAGGTATTTTTCTTTTCACCTTTTTTTTAGTTTCTACAAAAAACTGACATCTGATAGAAATTTCACACACGGAAAAGCACGTCAAGGTTGTGTGTCAGTTTCATCGTGTCAATCATTTACAATGGCATACTGGTTCGGAACCTAGGTCAACCTGTTCAAAGTTTTTGTAACACCGGGCTCCGGCTGGTATTTCCGTATCTTTTATCAGATTAACACTGGACATGAATAGTTTGTTCCACTTTCTAAGCTTGAAAGGCTTATTGCGTTATATCTGCTAAACGATTTTTGTTTTAAACTGAACAATTTAATACTACCTTTTAATATAATTTAAATCAATGAAAAATAATAAGTATTTTTGTATAAAAATTTGAAGCAAAAGCTTTTACACCTGAAATTGTATGTGTTATCTTTGATATATCAATAATTTTGATAAGATTCATGAATAATGTTGTTTCACGTATCACGTATAATGTTTGTTTGTTCATTATCCACAGTATTTACTTTTTGACAATATCTGTTCTGAAATTGCGATGTCAAACAGTTCTTTATGTGTGGCAAATTTTTTTATTCGCTTTTTAATACCGAAATCTAAGTCAACCAGTGTGGTCTTTGACATGCAAATTTTGTGTGCTATCATACGTTTAAATAATTCATTAAATAATACATCAGTTCTCAGTTACAAACCTGATACCAGTAAAAATATCGTGTTAAATCTAATTTTTTAAACGAACATGTAAACTTCTTAACGTGAATTAAGTGCCATAAACTGTTACGCATATAAATGTTGTTTTAAAAATAAAGTAAAATTAAAATTGATAAAAAGTTATAACAAAAAAAAAACAAAATCTTAAAAAATTTATTCTATAAATTAATTTTTGAAACTAGACTTTTCCTAAACCTTATCAAACTAGATTAGAATTATAACAGAATAGTTGTATAATATCCATGCATATTACGTAAAAAAGAATTTCCAATGAAATTCGAATTTCTGCAAAATGGATTTGAGGAAAATTGTGTAATTTTGAAAACACATTTTTGAAATTCAAGAATGAATATTAAGTTTCTAAAATTCGAAAAAAAAAAATTATATTCAGTAAATTAATGTTTAAAAGTCAATTATTTTTCTGAAATTTATTTTTTTATTTTGTATTTCAGAAATTCTACTACTGAATTTATTGTACGTACATTTCAAAAATGTCTTTTCAAAATAAAATATCCAATTTGCCGTAATTAAATTTTGATTTTCAAAACATTCTTTTTTACGTGAAACTAATTTAAATATACACATTTTTATTTAAAGAATACTAAGTTAGATATAATTATATTACAAATATAAAGAAAGAAATATTTTGAGTGACTTTTGATAGATAATCATTTAAAAAAGTATACGATATTTTGACATTTCCGGGTCTTTTTTATTAGGTCTCTCGTTTTTTAATTTCAGATATATAGTATAGACCACCCAAATTGCGCGCGGCACAACACGAAAGTTGGGGACGAAATTTATTTCTAGTATTTCAGGTGTTATAATTTTGACTGTATTGTGACAACAATAATGGCTTTAATATTGGAGAATAAAATTTGAATTATAGGATGATAATATTTCGTGAAATTAATTTGTGACGAGAAAGAAAGAGAACAGACAATAAAATATACACCGACACAGAAGAATTTAAATAACTAAATAAATAAATAAATAAATTAGCAGAATTATTATTATCGGAAAGATATTTCAAGATTGTCAAATATATTTTGTATATGAACATTTTGCAAACAAAGTTAATTTGTTTCGAAAACTTTTAACATCGATCGTCAAACAATCCGACGAAAATTAAGTAATTCGGACGCAGCGGAATATCTCTATCGTTTTCATTGAATAGGCATCGCGTTTCCGCGCAGAGTAATTAATGCATTATGTCTCATAAAATACTTTCGAGCGCGATTAAACCGTTCATCACGTCTTTGTTTGTGCAGTTTTATTGTCTTCTCTGAGCTCGTGTTGCTCGATTCAATTTTAAATGAAATAAATAATTCAGTGGCGTGCAAAATTACCCGCCGTGCTCACGCATTCGGGAACATCAAATGTATTTTGATTAGACTTTTAAATCGCTACATTCCGAATCAAAGTAGCCAAAAAATGGCTGATAACAATTTTTTGTCAAGAAAATTTATGACATTTATTTTTTGAAAAAGAATTTTATTACATTTTGTTATTAGATGCTTTTAAAAGTTTAACATTTGATTAAATAATTGTATTAATTTTATTATTTATGTTTGATACTTTTTCAAACAAAATTTTAGAATACAAAACAAAAGATGATAATTTTGCTTTTGCTGTTATTATTGTACACATATATATTATTATTTTATTCATTTGTGGTAATTATGGATAATGGTATAAATCTAACAAACATAACGGGCAATTTTCTACCAATTCGGTAGAATTTAAATTTGTTTACAATATTCGACAACTTCATATTATTTGTATACCTCGAACCGGTCTGATTTAAGAGGTTAACAAGAACGAATGAATATTTTTCTTTTTTACTTGAATACCTGGTAAACGTGAGTCAAAATTTCTTTGAACTTTTAAGATACTGGAGAAAATCATTATTGTGTTTCTGGCACAAAAGTACACTGAGCATATCTTCAGAAGAGGTGAGAAAATAACATTTGTGATTTTATATTTTTACAATAATTATAACTAATTGATTTGTATAAAAATTAGGACTCTGAACCAGAAAAAGTTATTTCGATTTCAAGATCTCCTCCTTGTTGCACATCGAGTTACTTAAAAATGGGATCGAAAACAGTTTTAACTCTTCGCGAGAGAGCTGTTATAAGAATACCAAACGATGATTAGGATTTTAATATCATTTTCAAAATTATTAACAGTTTAACAATGAAGAGCTTATACAAAATTACAAAGTTGCACTGCAAATGTGAATCAAAATTAAGCACATGAGATGGAGTCTAAAAAAAATGACAAAATTGTAACTGACTCATTGAAACCAATCAAAATTAGTTGTGCTCAAAGAAGACAATGCACTTGTTGTGCAAAAACAACTTCCTCGTAAGTATATTTACTTTACAAATTTGTATCACTTATTTAAAAAAATATATATAAACTTTATGGTTTTTTGTTGTTGTGAGTGACCAAAACAAGAAAAAAAGTGATAAAATTGCAACTGGGGAGAAAATAAAATCCAAAAAATGTTCGTGCTGTGCACATTTTTTTGCAATAATTCTGGTAATTATTTATTTATAATTTATTATCCATAACTTATAATAAAAAAAGAAACGTTTATTATAATAAAAAATTTATAGTAATTAGTTTTTAATTTTCTTCAGTGTCCATTTATTTGCATAAGAAATGCATTTAAGAGAAAACCTGAAATTAAAAAAGTAGAAGAACCTTTTGCTTGTCCTAGTCCAAAAGTAAACAACCCAGTTCCGATTGTTATAAAGAAATCAGCAGTGAAAGTAAAAGTCACTGATTTTTTATTTTTATTAATTTATACAAATCGACATAAAATAAAAAAATATTTTTCTGTCATGTAGATTGAAAAAAAGACAAAATGTTTTTTGTTTAAATGCTGCAGAAGAAAACCAAAATGCAAACCAAAAGTTGAAAAGCTCGACATGAAAATAGATATGAAAAAAGAGGAAAAAATACCAAAGCCTGAAACACAAATTAATTCGATAAAAGTTGAAAAATTCGAGAAAAAAATGGACAAGAAAAAAGTTGCAAAGATGCAAAAGTTCGAAGTACCTAGCACTAGAGTTAAGAATTGTAAAAATGAAATTTTTGTCAGCAACAAAAATTCACGCTGTCCCGCTTTATCGTGTAGCTGTGGACGTAAAATTTTGATAGTAGTATCATAAAAGAAACAATAAAATCAAGTTAGTCAATCTTAATTAAATAACGACTGTAAATCGATGATTATAATGCCACATAAAAAGATACAATGTTTAAAATAATCTTTAGTATTAATATCATTTAAAATGCGTAGTTAATTTGTATTTTTGTTTTAATTCATAATCAAGAATATTGTATTAAACTTTTTCTAGAGACATTCATCTCGTTAAATGTTTTTAGCCTCACTATTTTTATTTTCTATCAAATTCCAAAAATGTTGTTTGAAACAAATGAATTAATTTTTGAATCAACATTTTCTTTTCTATTTTGTCTCCATTAATTTGATAAAATTTGTTGTTATATACAACATGATCTTCCCTTTCTAAATTATTTTTGTACAGTTCTTTTAAACTTTAAAAATTGTCTTATCTTTTATTTAAATTTGCCTATTTTGTTGTTATAAAAAAATTGTTGCATATCCTTAAACTAAACAAAGATTTATTACTGTGTGTGTGACATTTGTGTTTTCTGACACGGATATAGCCATACATCTCTAGTTTTAATTAGCTTATTAAATAATTCTCTACAATAAATTGCAATAACAAAAATACAAATGTAATCACGTGGCGTGATACACGTTTGCAAGCTAATGCTTAATCTATTAGACGATTATCAAAGTATACAATTCTGTTGTAGCTGTCTCGTTTCACTGCGGCTTCCTTGCAAGTCGTTTGATATACCTTCTGCTGGCTTTTGACGTGAGATGCGATTTTCTCGGCATAAATCACTATGTAAAACGTTCGTTCATTATGCTTGCCGGTGTAAGTGTGTTATGTATAATTGTGACGAAGGAAGATATGTTTCGACTCATGAGTGTGTTTGTGTGTCTGTGCAGCACACCACACATAGCACTGGCCAGTGCATTTTGCCGGAAACATGAAACCGGAAGTGGGCGGTATCCACGGTGCCAGGTTAAACGTTCAAGACGGCATTATAAACAGGATTATACGTTTTCATTTGCGGAAATTAATTTTCGATACAATGATATTCTGTTTGTACACATTATCTGCTTATTTTTTAATGCTTCATTGTCTTTCACGCGAAATGAAATTGTTCTTCACTTTAATTCAGTGCGAAAAACTTGCATTGATACATTAAATGTAAGTAAAATCTTTCATTCTTAATTAGTGTAAAAATAATATTTTGGTAACATTTTAATTCTGCTAAAATTCTTTTATCAATCATGTTAGATATATATATATGTATGTAAGATGTTAAACAAGATTGATACATGAATTTACTTAGATTACAGTACATTAAACTAAATGTCTATTTACATTACAAGTTCTAATGACACTGGAGACAAACATGTTATTTCTTATAATTACCAATGACATGTAATGATACTTTTTGTTTGATAATGATAGACCAATTTTACATCGATTGAATTCAGTTTTGTGCCAATTTTTACTTTTATTTTAACACTCTTCATGATGACAAGAAAATTGCTTGTGGAAAATTGTTAACAATTTTCAAATACATACCATTAAATTTTTTTTAATTATACTAACATTTGTTTTTGAATAATTTTATTTTAAATTTTTCTGTAACATTATATAAAAGTGTTTCGACCCAAATTTCTCATCGATACTTTCGGTGCTATTTATCCCAGAGGTGAAAAAAAATTACATGTGAATTACGTTAAATTATTACGTTGTGCTGAATAAATGGTCGGCGAAATATGACGGACTTAAATTACAACTTTTTTTGACAGTACATAAAAGAAGCACTGAAAGCCCGCGCGATAAAGTGAATGATTGTATATGATTATTAAAAAAACATTAAAAAACAAAAAGAAAATAATAAGTACCGATGAAGGACACTCTTCATATCATGCTTCAGGTGGGATAAATTTTGCATTCTCAAGGAACACTCTTCCGCAAAATAATGCGAGGCACATTTAATTGGCCGCCCGGACACGTGTGATACATACGTATATATCTCTGGTAGTTTGCACACACATAATCACCTGTCTCGTCCATCATAAAGCGATCCCTTGAGATGTAATACAGCCCACGCAAAACCCGTCCGACGTTTCAACGCACGCCTACGACGCGCGGCTTTTGCTTTCAGATGAGTGTCGTAAGTCAAATTGACTTGAGAAGAGTTGCACCGTTTCATCATCTCTGAAAGTGTCCGGCCAAACTTTTACTTGATACATTATTTAATGAATATAGAAACTATTTTACTTTCTTTGTGTTTTAAAGACAAGATTTTTGTCTAGATTGACATTTTTAGATGAAAATGAGTTGACAAAATTGGTGTGACACAAATTTGTCAGACGGCAATTGTGCATCTCAATTTCTTGCCTATATATATATAAGAGAGTGTTACAAGTTTAGGAAGACGTAGCTGAATCACGTAGTGTGATCGAGTGACAGCTTGACAGACGGACGTTAACGATCCGCGATTCGCATCGCGAAATTTCTCGCGCATCCCTCAGGTGACAGGACTTTATATATATTCTTTTCTCAATCACTTCGTTAGCAGTCAAATCAGTTGCCTGCCTTTCTTATCCGACGTCCATCAGTCCCAAAGATCTGCGGCGATACTGTTCTCAGTCGAGAGAGAATGCTATATCGTAAGGATCACGATTTATATAAAATGATATGTTAACGATTTATAATATACGAAATGATATGTTAACGATTACGAATGATCCCGGGGTCATCGAGACTCATATATTTTGAATGTTTATTGTGATGCTCACTTCTTTATTTGCATTGTCAAATAATTAGTTGTGCTTTTTGTTATTATTATTATTATTTTGTATATACTTGTGATCAATAGCTAATGACTTTTGCAATTTGCATTTTTTGTTATTCAAACTTGAGCTAATTAATTTTCAAATGCCGGTCTGCGGACGAAAAGTTATTACTTCTTGTCTTGTTTATTTTTCAAGTCCAGAGTTCATTTCATCGAGCTCTGAAATAACACTGATGAATGCACGGAATAAAGATGCGAAAAGGAAAAAGAGAATGGCAGTCGGCCAACACGCAAAACATTTTGCTTCCCTTCAATTGTGTGCGATGGCTGAAAAACATTTGAAAGCTGAAGTTTTGATATTGCAAAAATGTAATGTCTGCAAATGGTGATGAATTTTTAGAAAAAAAAACATATTTAAAAAATATTTTATATATTCAAAATATATAACAAATTTGTTCATCTGATTGCAAAAAACATCTTTTATTAACACTCTTAGAGCAGTTTATAAAATTACATAGAATTTAACAGTGATGTAAATTTACATCAGAAATGATTTTTTTTACATCCAGAATCAACTTTAACTTGTTGGATAATCTCTAAACTGACAGCATGTAAATATTAAAAGAAGTTGAGGTATAAGTTTATGTGAAAAAAAAACCGTTTACATTTAGTCTTTAATCAAATTAAATTTTAATTTTCTTATGCATATTATATGTTTCAAGTTTTTTTAACTTAAAATATTTAAATAAAAAATTATTGTAGGGTGGTATGTAAAATTTTTTTTTCTGTTGAATGACAATATTTTTTCAGTAAAATTACGCTTTTCGTGTAAAATAGCAGTCCTAGTACTGTGTCATTTACATTAATAGGACTGTTATTTTGTTGAGATTTTCTGACAGTAAATATTTTCAATCTCAACCTCCTCATTTATAATAAGATAGTAAGTATAACGATTTCTTACAGTAAATCTTCCAAAAATTCGAAAATTTAATCAAAACGAAAAATTAACTTTTCATTAGTATTCATTTAACCCTCAAGCCCACATCTATGGAAATTTCATTATTAGACTCAATTTTGTAGTTGATATAAACTTTTTTCCAGAGGAAGACTCTCATTATTTATTTGCTGATAAGTTACCGAAAATAAGGTTTTTTTTTATTTTTTATGTTTCGTGTGTAAAACCCATTGGCGGACAAGCAAGGTTATTTTTATTATCTTATATTCATACTGAATGTTTCATTTTATCAGTAAGTGTCTTTTACATCTTTTACAAACAAATTCATACATAAAAAATGACGTTATAAATATTTTAAAGTTTATATTTGAAACAAAATGTTTATTTATAAATTTGTTTGTAATTTAGGTAATTATAGCGAATGTCTCTAATACTCTACAGCTTTGAATATATTTTCAGTTTTTTAATAAGAAATGTTACTTTTGACATTTTAAACACCGGAGCCTTTCTTTTAAGGGTCTATAGAGTGGCTTAGAATTATTTTAAATTATTATTTAGCCAGTTTCATTGTTTAAAGTAAAAATTACATATGTGCAAGATCCACTGTGACTTAGAGAGTTAATAAGTTAAATATTGTTTCTGCTAAAACTGAATTAAAAAATTATATTTTTATTTAAATAATCAAAAGTGTCACTCAAATTAATTTTGAAGTTGTTTATTTAAAAAAAATCCAAGTTCCCCCACTTGTATTTGTTTGTATAAATAAATAAATATCATGGAAAGTTCACTAATTCATTACAAAATTGTAACGAAGCTTCAACACATTACTGAAAACCTTTTTTTTATTAATAAAAAAACAAACAAACAAAAAACAATTCTGCCAATTTTTTTTTCGTTTTTCTCTAAACCATAAAACTGTGATTAAGGTACCATTTAACAATAAACGAAGAAAATAATGAAAATCATATTAATAGATTGCCTGTACACTTTGTCCCATCTCAATTTACACATTCAAATGATAGGCCCGCCCTCCAATGCTTTTCAAATGGAAACACTAACACACGGATACTTTTCTAACCTTTCTCACGTATAAGGATTTGGGTCGATTGTACAGACAATGTGTTAATACATAAAATTAATTACACTATTAGAGAATGTGTTAATACACTAAAACTAAGTATATTTAACTTATTTCAAGTGAAATTCACTTTACTCAAAAGAAAAATATATTTCGGTAAGTATATTATACTCTAGGTTACATTATGAATACTTTTATCAGTGTAATGTTTATAATTCTGTTGTTTAAAAATGTTATTGCTGAAAATGTTAACCAAAGTATAGGAAAAATTATGAAATATTTGTGTGAAAAGCAAAACGTATATAGATTTGAAGCCAATATGGCGGCGAAGTTCAGAACAAGAGGGTCGGGCCTACATATGAGGCCGAAGGGTCGCGAGCAACTCGCTCGGATACCATAATAATCGTCATCGCCATAGCCGGTTTGAAAGCAACGCTAGAACCGGAGAGGGGAGCCATATGAAATATGAAAAAAAAGTAACTCCGCGCCAGAGATCAGCGGTATTATTGGCCGTCTTTCGAAAAGATGTCTCTCTCTCCCGGAACAAACATTTATATCAGTGCGCAGCCGACAAATTATTATATCCTATCCGTCATATCTCAGTACAAATATACACTAATTATACAATTACTCGATAAACAGAATCAGCCAATAATTACGATATTTTTTAGAAGTAATTTGCCGGATGTTGTAACATTATGTATTTGTAAAATTGAGAGTTAACGAACCTTGGCGAACTCCATGTGGGTGGATTGCGATATTTTCTTCTCGAGGTAATTCAGTTCCGGATGACAGATAATTGATAAGTTCGTATTTGACCATAATTAGTTTCAATTCGAATGAATAATAAGTCATTTAAAAGATCAATTTCAACTAAGTGTCTTAATTTAGGTTGTAAACATTTTATTTCTTCAACAGAGCAACTTTTTTTCTTGTGTAATACATTTTTACAAGATCACCCCTGTTTTTTTCATTCAATTTGTAATCCAGCTTACAGCAGATGTTGTACAAATCTTGCGACTTTGTTTGACTTTTTTTTTGTTGACAAATACCTCTCGTTGAACTGGAGCAAGGCTTTCTGACTTTTCTGAATTGGAAAAGGTTTCGGGGCTCCTGCTGGGTCGGCCTGAGAAATGTTCTCACAATGAAAAATAATTATCCACGTGAACATAAAAAAGTGAAGATTACGCGCTTCTTTTCTCATTCTCAAACGATACCGATAGGGCTGGCTGCATAAATTTGATGTCTCGACGCTGATAGCATTTGTGAGGACCCCAGGAAACGTATAAAAAGAGGTGTAAATACTGAAATTAGAAGGAACGACGAAAGCACGCAGAGGGCATTTATTTATTTTTTTTTCAAGGGCCCCGAAACTACGGGGCCCCTAATAATACTGTAGAAGGCGAATAAAAAAATGGGCGGCGCTTTGCATCTAAGACCCGTCGGACGAGGCTGGTCTTAGATCTTTTATGGGCCAGCTTCTACCATCTCTCCTCAGCGTACTATTGGAAATAACTCAACCTCCCCTTTTGAAAAAAAAATTCTTGATTTTCGAAAAATATCAGAATTTCTGTTTCTTTCTCAATTTTGAAATCTTTTAACCTCGGAATTGTTTTCAGGTTTTTCGAAAATTTTCTCTAGTTTTCTTATTAATTTTAGTTTGCATTTTTTTCAATAATAGTATTAGATGAAAATTAAAACAAAAACAAGTTAAATAGCCGAAATGAATTCATTTATCAGTTATTTAGCGCAGAATTAATTAGACGGTTCGTTAAAATGTTCGAATGCTTTTTGGCTGGCATATTTGAGTTGGCGCAAAAATATCCATTTTGGATAGACTCGATCGTAAATAACGTCCTCGAAGGGAAAAGGAGGAATGTGGATGGATGGCCGAACTGTGGCAGTCTGCACGGCGACCGCACCGATGAGAATATCAAGAGATCTGCGCCGCGCAAGAAAACACAAAGGTACCCGTGTTGAAGTGTTGTCCGATAAAGTCGGGCGAGCTTTTTGTTGGCCCTTTTGTTGATCTCGTTATGCTCGCTGGCTGCCTTACTGGATAATCAATGATGATAAATTTTCATTAAAAGGGCCAATCATCGCACTAGGCCGATAATCTCGCGATGATAAAACGTCATTAACGAAAACATTGCTCGAATTAATGATTGGCTGTGAATGGCCGCTCTTCATCATTATTAAAAGACAGCTCGTTTGGTAAACTTTTGCAGGCCAACTTTTTACCGTGTGCGTGTGCACGTATTAATCACGCAATTTATCCATGATCATATATAAGAGAAACTGAGCGGCAGCTATATGTATAAAATACACACGAAAATACAAATTATGCTTATGCAGCCAGGTGTGAGTCTCATATAAAAAATATCCTTAAATTCAGAGAGAGGTTGTACTTAATGTGAAATTATAAGTTGAATTTATAATAATATTTGGCAGTATACTAGATTAAAGTACTTTATGTATTAACACGTATCGTTAAAAGAAAAAAAAGATGTATTAAAAGAAATACATTTTTCATTTAAAAAGGCCTGAAAGTAATGTATACTCAACAACTGTTAACATTTCTTAATTTGGATTTAATTTATTGATTAAGAAAAAGTTTTCTATCAGTCAGTTGAGAATTATTTATATATATATATATATATATAATACAGGTATTTCAATATTTAATTGATTTAGAAATGAATTTTTTGTAGAGACTTTTCCTTTTTTGAAGAATCAAGAATGCCAAGTGACTCGCATAAACAATTTTTATTCAATCATTTATTCTGAAACAAGACTGAAAATAATCTCATCTTTATTGGTGCAATAATTGGCCTTGGATAAAATTTTAGTTGTTCTTATGTGGATTAATGAATATGGATCAGTGTAAAATAATTTACGATAGAAAATTAATTAATTGCAAAGTTTTTATACAAAACAAAATAATAATAAGAAGATCAATATATTATTAAAGCGATTGAGAATTAAAACATGCCGGTATGAAAAGTTGCATTAATTATAAAATAAAAAAGCTGCAAACATCTTTATTTAAACTTTATTTTAATAATTATACTTTCAACAATTTGTTCACCAACAAATTTTACATTAAGAAAAAAAGTTGACATTTTTATTACACACAAATGTATAGAGAGAAAAAAAAATTTAAATCGTTGTTTTGAGAAGAAAAACAGCGCTACAGGAAGCTCAAATCTTTTTCCACTTATTCAATTTAATGCCTATAAACAAAAGCAAAAATATAGAACATAAAACATTGACAATTTAATTAGCACTTAAAAGTTTTTTCTTCGTACCTGTAACAATCTTACATAATAATCTATCAACTTAATTAGAGCAATGCCGGTCGGGTAATTACACGAAAAAAAAGAAAAGAAACTGTGTGCGGAAAAATGTGCAGAAATGTTTACGTATGTGCGTGCATCTAGATGGAATTCTAATGCACACACAATTAAACGGGTTATTTATTTGGACATATATACGTGCAGGCAGTTGATCGTCTCAGCTGAATCACAATTAAATTTGAAACATTACCGCTCAGCCATCTTAATTAGGCTCAGGGATATATAACAAACCGGAAGACGCAGATCTCACGTGCAGATAACAACAAAAATAGTCGTACGATCGACACCCGCAGATTTTCAACTCCAAAGAGCAGATTGGGGGGATATAACCCTTTAAACGTGGAATCGTGGCGGCAGCTAAAGACATTCACTATAGCGAATTTCTACTTGGGTGGTCTGCCGGCATAAGGCCCCTGTCGAGTCCCCGCGCCGCGCACGCCACCTCTCAAACTGCCCATTCCCCTCTACTCTTTCTGTGCTTCTTTCGCGATTCCCCACTTCGAAACTCTGCGAGAACGAAGCCACTCCTGTATACCAAAGCTACCAGCAATTATTTGCTTCTCTAAGGGTAGTCTTTTACCTTTTTTCCTCTTGTGTTCTTTCATTTTTCTCTTATTATTTCTTTCACTTTTTTTTCTTTTCTACTTAATCTTTTTATTTTTTCTTTTATATCGATATACTAATTAGATAGTTTCTTAATTTGCGTGTGCTGTTGAATTGCGCTCCCTGAAGATGTGCTTGTCTGTCATTAAGTTGAAATTCTTCGGCCTATTTTGGTTTTAGTTAAGAGAAAGAGAGAGAAAGAGAGAGAGAGAGAGAGAGAGAGAGAGAGAGAGAGAGAGAGAGAGAGAGAGAGAGAGAGAAAAGAAACGTGGGGAATGATGGGGCCCTGTTACGCTACCCCTGCAGGTTTGTGTGCAAGAATGCAGCGAGAGTCGGGTTTGAGAGATACATCCTGCAATCTTGTCTGTGAGAATCGAACGGAAAAGGGAGATAAAAAAGCAGCACACCGTGGTAAGGTTCTTTTTTCGACAGCGAGTCGTGCGAGGACAACAGAGAATGCGTATTAATACGGAATCGGGAATAAATGGGGGCTTTTTAATGATATTATCAGACAGCGAGTGCAGGTATAGAGCTGTGGGAATGGTCAAGTCAAGTAGCAGTTTGTGGTGAAACACAATTTATTTTTCACTTTTTATGCTAATGGTACGAACAATTTATATTTGCAAACTTTTTTTCAGAAGGCAAATTTAAAGTTTTACAGATATTTTGAAAGTTTATTCATTTAAATGTAACTTTGTAACAGGAGTGTTCGTTGAATAAAAAAATGTTTGATATAATAACTTTTTTCAAGAAAAGACAGTATATAAAATTTTAATTTACTCATTTTAAGATGACTAAACAATTATTCTCGTTGAACATGTAAGATTCATAATTTTCATACTGGTGAACTCAATTGTGCTTGTTATATACATCGCCAAGATGTCTGCAAGACTTTGGTTTGCTAACAAGGTGGGTACCTGCGGCTCACGTGCACGCATGGTCAAAACAAAATCTTTTTTTGGTTACCAAGTAAGCCTTTGTCATGAGTACGAACCTTTTTTCTTTTTGCGTTGAAACCGGCTGTTTAAACTTACACTTCACAAAAATTTTGTTTTCAAATTTATCTTATTCTTTTTGGTTTGTTTAAAATAAAGAAATTTATTATTTTGTTGAAAAAAAAACAAGAAAAGTGAAAAATTATATAATACACTCTGCATACAAATTAGTCCCCTCACTTTAAAAATGTCGACAAGTTTGCCAATATTCAACAAATAAAAAGCAGAGTATTAAAAAGCATATTTTGTTTTATAATTTTCTTGAACAAAAATATAGACAATTTCGATGGACTTTGAATTACCATAAATTTTATCTAAAACTGACCATTTTTCTGCAACATTCTTAATCGTTATTGGATTCATTTCTTTTTCCTAGAGAAACTAGTCATGCAAACAGAATTTTTACATTTAAGATGAAAAAAAAAACATTAAGATTAAAAAATGTGCAAAAAGACAATTTTTGTTCAATCGAATACTGCGCCATCTGTTGTCTAGTTTTGAAAAATTTAATAAATGTAAGTGGGGATTTCTAGCTTTTTTTCTTTGTTTAAAAATTAATTTTTGCTAAAAATCAACAAGTATATAGACAAAAATAATTTCGTAGTTTTAAAACATATTTCAAGTTCAATTAATTTGCTGAAATTACCATTAACACAAGTTCTTGATCAATTATTTCGTATTATATGGTTTTACGAGCTCATCGTAAAACCTACAAAAACATTGCGCATTGCAATAATTCACAAGGCTGCGACCCTTGTTGGATTAATAGAGGGTTAATTTGAGGGTTTTCGTCATGCCTGTTATCTCCCACGCAGTATTTGCTGAACCCTGTCTGCGTATCAAAAGCTTCTCATCATTACTCCAAACAATTATTATCTCCCAAATCAGCAAAGGGTCCGTGTGTATGAATTTCTTATATTCAAATTGAAAGTGACAGATCAAATGCTTGTGCATAATAAACTATATCAATCTTTTATAAAATATGATTTCACCAATACTTTAAAACGAGTTTTTGAGAATTTATCCAAATTTTAAATAAATTCTTATATAATGACAAAAATACACCGTAAGTAAATTATATATCTCTGGATTAATAAATGTAATTACTCATTCAGTTGTGAACGCATGTGCATATTCATTAATCTGGGAATATAAGAGCTTACAGTAGCATTTATAGACTCATGCGCATTAGTGGCGCATCGTCCGATTAAGCCAATGAAATAATATTATATGTTGGAATAAAATATGCTTTACGGTGTTTAGTTACGTCTCGTGTAAAATTTACGCACTTGACTACCGAGAAGCACAAATATTTATAAGCGTATACTTGAGAATTGAATTGCGCTGCTATCTTGGTGTGTATAATTTATGCGCAAAAGGACTTGTTTTTTATTTTTTATACAAACTTATATTTATTAACATAATAAACGAGCAAGGGTTGAGTTGCTTTAGTGTGATTTTAATTAGCTGCTTATAATGAAAGTATATATATGATATATCTACAAATTGCCACTACTATTTTTCATCAAAAAATACAAAAAAACACTAATTTTTAATTCAATTTTTAATTTAATGTTACATAATAAAATGAAATATAAACCTTCCCGCTAATTAAAGGAAAATTTATACGACCACAATCAGCAAATGTTATTTGTAAGTGTAATTAACCGTTAAGTGTTTTTTTTGGTCTTTTTCTAATCATTACACAGCGAGTAAAATTGTAATAAAATACAGATGAAAAATTGTATTTGTCTATGCAACACACATCCCTTGACGCGAACTATGATGCGAACTAATTTTAACATGGCGAATGCGGATTAACAACGTTGTTACACAATAATTCAGGTCCCAATATATAAGGCTATAACAATTACCTACACACACAGAAGAGCTCTCGTCACGTGAATTTATCTGTCAATAAAATGGGAACGACATGTGTCGTGTGCAATGACAAGAAATCGCAGCAATGTCGACGCATCGACGAGGCTTAAAAGATCTCGAAATAGGATCACGTACGTATATCTCTCAGCGACAATTAACTTTACGTATAGGCTAAGTAGCAGACGTATTTTTCGCACGCGAGATATTTCTTATTCGTGCGCGCCGCTAAAAGCGAAATTACGATTCGATCACGACGCTTCTAATCGAAGATTAGAAGTTGCTTGTTATGCCGGGCTATAAATCCTCCGGGACCGATGAGACCATTAGCAACAAAAAGACTTTTTTACTTTTGGACCTTGACTTCGCTTCTCGACTGCTTGTTACTTTGCACTTGGCAAATGAAACAAGTACTGAAACTTCCCATTAGTTTCAGAATCACTTGTTAAATCGGCCAATTATGTGTCGGGAAAAAAGAATTTACTGTCAAAGGTCACCTCCGACTAATATGGTCAATTTTTGAAAGTCACTGTCAGACGAAAATTTATGCCGAACAAGTTTTTTAATTACCCTGTTAGAAAAATTGATGAAAATTTCTATTCTGCGATATATATATATATATGTAACTCTTAAATAATCCTGGGGCTTTTTGATTCTCTCTGGCGTATTGATTGTTATTTGGCCGCAACATATGTACGTCACGCATACTTATCATTATAAGCTATGGTTACGTGTGTATTTGCATATTTCCGAGTGGCGTCAACATTTGGAGATGCTAATTTGCACTTAAGCAGCCGTTAAAAACGTTGGCTAACAAGTATAATAACGTATTTGTCTTGTTACATATATGCCGCACCAATGAGTAATCTCGTTTTTTATTGTACCGATGCGGCTGTATATTAATGATGATTCAGCAGCAACATTTTTCGTATCTGGTTTACTTCACAAGTTGATACCAATAATTGATAAGCTGGGTACATAATGATTAAGAAAATCGTTCCCTTGCGTGACTTCAAATTTTGGTTTCGAAATTTCTTATATATATATAATCTATAAAGAAATTAATGTGTATAAATTTTTTTCTCTTTCGTTTATAGGCTGCTTATTTTAGCGGATAATTATAATGATAAATCTGTTGGTGAGATAAATCTGGATAGGAAGGAAAAATCTTAATTATGATTGTAACAGCGAATAGGCAGTGCTACCACACACAGGATTGTAATTTAAGCGGTATATATGTATGCAACGAGGCATCGCGTACAAGGGTAGTGAGATCTTATCTAAACTTTAAACTAGGATCACGAATGCCAGGACACGTTCCACCAACGAAATCTCACGGGATAAGTTACATCAGAACGGAACTTGATTCAGGATTTACATTTCCAGCTGGCAAGTTCCTTCGCAATCAGGCTCCTCCCATTTTTCTTCGTCAACCGTATGTACGCTCGCGCAAAGATACTTTTAAATTTGACGTACATTCGTTTCACTTGAGTTATATATTGGCATTAGAATTTCCGGAACACTATTAAATTTTAGTAGTAAGGTTTTTATAAATTAAAAATGAAATTGAAATACACAAACGTATTAAATAAAACATCACTTTGAATTATTGAAAGAGTAGATTTTGTTATTGCGTTTGACGTGAACCTGATTTATTCTTTATTGCTTTGTCGTCATCTTTTGAGAGATAATTTGTTTTTCCTTTATTTGTTTCCTCCACTGAAATCAGAGCAAATTCTGTCAACAAAGACAATTTGTACTTGTACAGTTAATGAAAGTGTAATTTTTAAGTTAAGGATATTGAAAAGATGATTGGAAAGACAACAAAAGTTTCCAATCAGAACTCAGCTTTATTTTCTATTAAAGCTCTAATTTTATTATAGAAAAATATAACAGACAGTTACAAAAGTACTTTTGTTGAAATTTTTTTATAATTTTGTGAATAATGTATTATAATTGGTTATCAGCCAAACGGATCTTTACCCGAGGTGCTATATGTTTGAAATAAATAAATAAATAATAATATTATCTTAATTTAAATTACAAAATTAGTGACTGGATAATTATTATTCAATCCATTTAAATAATCAAATTACTTTTTTTATAGTATAGTAATGATTTCATCCATCACTCACGTGTATAATTGAAATTCAAAACACTTTTGTAATTGAAACCAACAGTTTACAAGATGATCAGGCATAATAATAAATAATCAATGAAGTTCTGAAATAATCAAATTTAAAAATAACCATTCATGATTGTAATCAACAACTGTAAAAGTTTAAATCATTTCGTGTACTGTCATTTGACTTTCGAATTCGGTTTTGTGATTGTAAAACGTTATACCCTGGATTATAGATTATGTCAGCTGCTTGAAAAGAGAAGTGTTGAGAAAGAAAATCATTGTTTGATGTAGATTTCAATCTTGATAAGAAAAAACATCTCATTATTGCGTACCAAAAACATTTAATACAATGACATTTTTTTTTAGTTAAATTAGAATATATAAAATCTGTTGATCGATCGAAATTCGGAAATTAGAATTTTCAATTTATGTTAATTGTTCTTTAAAATGATTAATTCCTTTTCAAAAATCGTGTGTGAATGTATAATAAATAATTTCGTTGTTAAAAGAACTAAAAATAATCCCTTTTTGAATAAATCAAAAATGATTAAAATTATGACATCATCTATGTGATATAAAAAATTAATAATGATAAGGGCTTGAACAAAACTGGAAGTATAATTTGAAAATAAATGTAGAAAATGAATTCATGAACAGGGCATCACCATGGGAACCAATATCGATTGCCAAGACTTTAGGTAGCAACGTTTCAGTTGTTTCCGGCAAGAGTATTTTTTAAATCTGTTTTTTCGGGATAAAATCAACGTTCGTTTGTATTAACTTTATATTTTGCTTTTGGATGCTAATTAGTCTTTCCTAACTTCAAATGTCGTGTTTCTGGTCATAATTTGATTAGCATCTGTGATTATTTCATTTATGTTGAACATTGGAAAATATAGAAAACTATTTTGAGACAATGATGAGAGAAAAACGAGATTTAAGAAATCTAATTCACTTCAACAAATAAAAGAAAAACAACAACTGAAATATACTTGTCGATTCTATATAATATTGTATGTATTTTAGTGACGGAAAAAGTCAATTAAAACCAAAATTAGAAGAAAAATAATTTAATAAATAAATATACATTTTCTGAATCATAAATATATAAACATTTTGTTTTTTTAAAAGTATTGTTACACTCAGAGAAATAGATATTTAAATTAACAATCTAGGATGTTAAATTGAATAACTCACAGATAGTTGGCATATGAGCTAATTAGATAAAAGAATAATTTGAATTCAAATAATATATGATAGGCTCTTATGCTAACTATCTGTAAGTAATTATAATTTACTTTCTATACTGTTCATTTAACAATCTAATTTTTGAGTGTAGGATAAAAAAGGGAATTGAAATAAAAGTCCACAGTAAGTCTCTTACTATACTAATAAAATGGCAATAGCTTCATGATAAAAGTGTTAATGTCATTAGATTTACGAAATGTTTTCGTTTTATGATCTTAATAGCAAATCTAAGTCCGTACGACAAAAAGTTTGTTTTCTAGATCAGGATACATGTGTTTCCATTACTCAGTATTATAAATATTTATTTAAACACAGGGACATACATTTTTATTATTTAAAAAATATTAATTACATTTTTTTTAAGGAATGTTAAAGAAAAGCTTCAAAATTATGTAAAAACAATTATCTGCCAAGTTTCTACTTGTTTTACGGACCTGAATGTTAAAAAATGTCGAGTTTTAGATAAAAAAGTCAATAAAAGTTCATAAAATAACGCCCAGTACTTTGACTTTACACTAAAAATTATCATAGCCCAGCTATGTATTTCTTCACTGGGACTTAAAAGTAACTATACTGTACCATAAAGACTCATAAAATCCTTAAAATTTCTATCTTTATGCCTACATTTACGAAAACTGTGAAAATCGTGTTTTTTGGTTTTTTTATTATAATTTGTTAATAATGCTTAGTATTTGTTACAAACAATTTTACATTTTTTAAACAGACCCTTCAGAGTATTTTTAAATGACGAAAAATGAGATACCTGACTTGAAAATTTTTTCCTAGTGAATAACTGTGTCGATTCTCATGTCAAATTACATACCCATTTCGCTATATAAGCGATTATTTGGAAATAACAATAAAAGTACAATAAAAATAACTTCAACAATTATATATTTAACCCGGTAAACGAATATAAAACTTAAAATAAATAATACTCCGCTATAAAGTTTCAGAAAATCATTTTTTATTTATGAAACTACTTCTCCGAAATCGGAATTTGCAGAATCAGAAGAACTTTGAAAACAAAGTCTAAAATTTTTATAGTGACATTGTAATTATTTTTTTTACTATTATATATTATATTTAAATTGTTATTACAAATTAGAAAAATGTGATTGAATTATTTTTATTCATGTTATTTGTAAAGTGGCATAAGTTTTCATGAGAGCTTTTTTATCATTCTGCTTAATGAGTAAGACATCAATTATAAAAATTGCTTATAACATTTTTAATATTAAATTAAAATGATTAAAATTGATTTTAGTGTAATATTTAGGGTTTATGTAACTATAAATAACCCTTAATAACATTATTTTCTAGTTATGCAAAATTAGATTGTTGAATAAAAATGTGTCTACTGTAGTAGCACGAAAAAGTCAACGCCCCTGCAAAATACAATCCTACCGGCTGCATATATTTCATGCAATAAATATGCGCAAATATTTGAAATGAATATCTATATCACTTGACCAATATCTATAGCAAATAGGATTTAAATATTTATATAAAAATAATTTAAATAAAATAAAAAACTATTAATCAAAAGTTTACCATGAATTTTATTACAAATAATTCTATGAGTTACGGAAAAAACAAAATAAGTCGATTCTAGAAGTTTTTGAGATATTTACGATTAAAGATTCAAAAAAGGTTTTTGGGTTATTACTTTTTTAATAAACTAGTAATCAAAAAATGGTTTTTTCGTTTCAATTTGTACATCGAAAACACATTTTCTGGATATGTAATAATTAAATATACCATATTGCATTAATAAAACAAACTTCATTTTCCGTGTTTCGATTTCTTATTTCGGAAACTGGATGGACTTATCTTGTTATTTCCGACAATTATCCATTTTTACGAATACTGCTAAATAAATAATAAAATATATATTAGTAATTAATATTTTCCTGCTACCTACCCTGAAAATATTAGGATTATATGTTATTTCCTTTGGGAAATTAAACTATATTGAATTTGGATCCTTTTGATAAAAAAATTTCAATTTTTTCAAAAACTGGACTTACCTTGTTATTTCTGCAACCCACAGAATTATAATGGTTCTAAAACAATAAGGTCTGCTACAAATAAATTAATTTCGTTGTTTTAATTTTAGATATTAATTTTTATTATAGAAATAAGATATTCATACATAAGAACCATTTTAGATAAAAAAAAAGCCCTCAAAAATATGATTACAAATTAACCTTGTTTCAAAAAATGTTTAAAATACGTCAAATTTTATGACGTCATTTTTAAGTTTACATGTGTAAATAGCATATAAAATACTTGATTTCTTCGATTTTTTTTGATAAGTAACACGTTTTTCCTTACACATGCGGCAGAAGTGCTTAGTTCTCCAACTATTATCAGTGGGAAAAGTGAGAATTTATCTCACTGAGAATGTGGTGGAAACAGTGGTAGAGAAGAGCACTTTTCCCACTGCACGGAAAAAAAGCCGGGAGTTAAAAATCAAGAATTTTGATAAATATAACCTACCATTCATTTGAGGGAAATTGACTTCTATTTTGGAGCCAACTATTTACAATCGCGAGATCAACAAAGTGAAAGGCAACTCGCAACGTCCACTTTTTAGACTTGATGAAAATGCGATACAGAGAAACGAGGAAATCAATCTTGTCTACTCCACCCATCGTTTTATTGTAAAACTGCATTATTTTAGGACAATCGACTGATAAAAATTTCTTATCTTTTTTTGACCATCGGTTGACAGTGTTTTTTTTTCCTATGCCTACAAAATTCGATGCTAAATTAACCATTTTGCTGTCGTTTCAAACAACAACAGTTACACTATTGTCTGCAATAGATTTTTCCTCACAATATCCGCGATCATGCTTTATCATTTATCTTTGCTTGGGGTCAAAGGATCATCTTTGATTCTGTTTTTGCAAATCGTACCAACAACTGCAATTTCCTTATCCAGTAATTGCTGAAGGAGTGGTAATGAAGTAAAATAATTGTCAAAAGTCAATTTGTACCACATTTTATCAGGAATACGTTTCGTCAATGTTAATATTACTGCAGATCCTTGTCCAAACTTTGTTAATAATGCTTCGTCAATCTCGGTTGTTTGGCCTTGATGAACAAAAAGATCATAAATAATTCCAGAAGAACCACAGAGTACAAAGTTTTTGATACCCCAAGGAGTAGGCTTGTTTTTTATGTATTGTTTGAAAGTTAAATGTCCTTTAAATGGTATCATTCGTTCATCCACACAAAGATTTTCTTCCAAATCAAGCTCGTGACACCTATTCAGGAAACAATCAACAACAGACTTGACTTTCCACAATTTATCTTCAGCATTTTGATCCAACTGGTTATCAACAACGTTAAATGATGAACGAAGTTTAAAAAATCTGTTAGATGTCATACTTTCGTAGATAATTGGAATTTTAGTGCCTTCTTGTCAAAACATTCGTATCGCAGGAAATTTGAGTGTTCCCATTATAGTGTGCATAGCAAAAAATCTTTTTATTTCTCTGACGTTTGTGTTCAATTCGTAATTTCTTTGCAATGCATACATATTAGATTTTTCCTCACACGCGCACGCGAAGTGATTTTTCGCGTGCCTATTTGCCGGGCGTAAAGGACTAGTTCGCTCCCTAGGACGCGAAAAAGTTCTTCGCGCTCTAGGGAATGTTACTTCGCATTTCCTTCGCGCAAGCTGTAGTACCTTTCGCATTCGCTTATTACCTTTCGCGCCCGATGTTCAGCGCCACCTATGTGAGTCCGCATGGTCGGTACGGCAGATTTTTTCGCGACAGGAACAAACTTAACCTTCAAGTGAAAGTGATTGGAAAACAACGTGCGCGATCGAGATTTTAAACACAGCGTTTTTCGATTCCGAGACATACAAAAAATGTCGGTCGAGGGATCAGATTTTTCGAACGTGTCTGAACGTGTCTGAAGTCCTTGCACTGGCGAATCTGACCAAGGAACTTTGCATCCCGCCAGAATCTAAAAAAACATACGACCGTACGTATGCCGCCTTCCAACACTGGAAAAAAGGAAAAAAATGTCTGTCCAACTGCCAAGACGCGATCATCGGATATTTGGCCGATTATTCGAAAAAAGTAAAGCCACCAACTCTGTGGGCGCATTGGGCCATGCTGAAAGCAACTCTTTATTGCTACGATGATGTCGACACAAAGAATTATCACAGAGTGAAAAAATGTCTTAAAAGCTAAGAACAAAGTGACTATATTAATCACTGAAGAAAATTGATTTTTTGTAAGCCAAATTTCAAATTCGTTGTATGCCATTTCGTATTCGGCATACGATATTTTTTTACTGATGGCTTTGTTGGGCCGTTTAACGTCAGAATTTTCAGCGATTTTACGACATTTTTTCGCAGAGTCGTCAAACTTCAAGTTGTCATCGAATTCAATGATGACAGAATCTATGGCGACATTAAAGATCTTATCT
>JABFPM010000726.1:0-25509 GCA_022817325.1 Idris sp. 1 HC-2018 | reverse complement strand
CTTTACTAACAAATGTGTCTTTACATCAAGATGAATTTGCAGAAATGACTATGTTTTCAAATAAATGTTGTGCCAAATTAGAGAACACATAAATATAGAAAACAAACGAAAGAATGTAATCTATGATTTTACATATTGAAACGTAATTTTACAGGATAAGCTCTGTAGAATTGCAGAACGAATAATTATAAAATTTATATAAGATTTTGTTAATCGACATTTTTTGACGAATTAATTCACACTAAATGAATTAGTTTAAATCACACATTTATACACAATATTAACTTAGTTAATAAAATAAATCCAAAATAATTTCAGTTTAAGTTTAAAATTATGAAATTCAACATAATTCTGAATTCAAGGAATCCAGGTTAGATTACCACATTTTTCATATAAAAATACATTATTCATTCTGTAATTTTACCAATATTTGTACCGTAAAATTTTGAGTAATTTTAACATACTATTTTCAGATTCTACTGTAACAAAAAAAAAAAACAAACAAACAAAACTCTCAGTCGGTAAAACAATGAGGATCATTATCGATCGTGATAAAACTATCGGAATATCGGATTTCGTTACTGCTGCGGAGGGTTACGGTATTTTTAATGCCTTCGTCTTTTCCCCTCTGAATGCTGCATATAGCCTGGCTGCACATACACGACTACTTCCCGTGGGTAATGCGTGTCACGAAGCCGTGCAACGTAACGCGGTCACTTGCATGTGTGCATCATCATGCACTTTCGCATGCTCCCAACATTGTGTGCTCGAGCGTGCAAAATAACGTAGACAATTACACGGGCAGGAAGGGACCCGGACCTACGTCAACGTCATCACCCCCCGAGCTGAATTCTTTTGCGCCTGAAATTCCCTCGTTAAAATATTTACGGCCAAGTCGCGCAGTTAAAGAACGCTCGACGAGCTTTAACGAGACCCCCGGTTATTTTTATTTTTCATACATATGAACACACGTATATATAACGTCGCTCAAAATTTTGCACAACATCTAAGAGTCTGATCTGTTGCGTCTGCTCAACTTCAAAAAGTTTTTTTTTCTTTATAAATTTAGCCGCTCAATTTTGTTTTAAAATAATGCTTTGTTGGGCAAATTAATTTTTAATAAAATATGCTTTAAAGGGTAAATTAATTGTTGAAATATATTATGGCTTAAGGGGTAAATCAATTTTTAACAAAATATGGCTTAAGGGGGTGAATTAATTTTTCCCTTACATATTATATGGTAGGAATGATTAATTTAAATTATAGAAACTGTGGATTTTAATTATGAATTGAAATACATGCACAATATATAACTACGGGGTTATTAATGTGAACAATAAATTCGGTGAAAAGGACCACTTCCGGTAATTTGGAAGGGCTTAATTGTAGCTGTGCTTATGCCGGTAATAATTTGTAAACGGTTAATTGTGCGTGTGTGTGGATATATACGCGAGCGTACAATTATCTTGGGGCAGCTCTTAATGAAACGTGTCTTGACGAAAATTAAAAGCAAGTTCGCGCGTAATTGTTGTTTACTGGGCTGGCTCTATTGAATTCATTGATTACTGTTTAACGGAGCCGGCAATTTTAGACAGAATGGCTATGCAGTCGTGAGTACGTTACGAGTTAATTCGCTTGACGAAATATAAGCGTTGAAAAGACGACGAAGGCCGCGGGTAGAAAGGCCCCGCTTCCGGACAGATGTCTGTGCTCATGCGTGCGTGTAAGAATATAAAATATGGACTGCGCGCAAGTAGAAAAACCGCGAAATTATTCTGCGGCCGGCACGGCGTTTCCAATTTACTTTCACAATTTGCACGCAGCAAAGACAGACTTTGAAAAAAAAATGTTTAAATAAATAAATAATAAAAAAACACTGGCAATAACTTTTCAAAATGGTTTGTCTAAATTTATGAGACTTTCAATAATAGAGTGTACTTTTTCTTGCAGGAAGATTCATTTCTGCAAAATTAAAAAATGCCATTTTTTTCATCCAAAAAATAGTTTTTTGATAGCACATTGATAATTTGTTGAGACTTGAATTGTGTTTTTTATTGATATCTGGCAATTATGACACAGCTCATTCTAATTAATTGATACGACTGTTCGGACTGTGTGACTGTGTAAACAAAACTTGAAACGAAAAAAGCGTCTACGTGATCGCGAATGACAGTGCCTCATTATTAGAAGTGTCATAGTTTATGGATACTTATAAGTGTATATACTATACTTCAGACAAGGTCATTCATAAGTAGCTCAAGTTCAGCCGATGGTATTGTATTACGTATTAGCTGGCCTCTTCATTTCTATCTCTTCGTCTGTACCTTTATTCTTCGAAGTATGAGCCTCAAGATTATCTTACAACCTTACTTCCTCCCTATTTCGCGCCTAACAATTTCACATTTTTTTGTGTGCTGTTTACAATTTGTTCTATACTAACAAATTTTCTTACACTTATAATTTGAATGTACAAAAAACAACTTAAATAATAGCATGAGACAAAAAATTGAAGCAAATATTGACTATTTTCTTATCTTGTGAAATTTTAGAGGATTATTAATTATCACCAGTTTTTTTAATCGTCGATAAATACTTGGTTAAAAATGCAAATTAATAAAAATCTATTCAAAAAATGACTAAATATTTAGTTACCTTAAAAAACTTGTATTTCCTATAGGAATAATTTATTATGGTGAAGAAAACCTTTGTGAACAAAAGTTAATTCATTCGACATTACTAAATCTTCTCTCTGAATGTAATTTTGTTACAAAATTTCAACAATTTTCACAATAATCGTCTCTTATATCTACTTTCTTTTAATATATAGAAAATGTTTATAATATGATAAATTGTTCAATTTCTCTTATACATTTTCTTGCATTTCATCTATGGAAAAAATTCTTACACAAAAGAAATGAGCGATTTAACTATTTTTGTCTTTTAATAAATTGTTTCTAGTATTTTTAAAGTTTAAGTAGAAAAGTGCATTTTTCCTTAAAACTAAAAGAGTTTCAAGGCATTTATTATTATGATAGTCCTGATAACTGTATTGAAATAAGAATTTATCACTGATTATTTGACAAGATGCAAGCCTTATCAGTACTTATTATAAATATTAACAGAAAAAATTATAAACAAGTAATTTTCAAGAATAAATTTCATTATCTTATAGTAAAGTATTTTTAAACAACTTAAAAGGTATTGTTTTAAGTAAGAAAAAAAATTATTTTCGGGTTTTGCTGTAATTTCATTTCTTTGTACTTGATAAACCTCATTTAGCATGTTATTAGTATTTTAGTCTTGAAATATTACAAATTTAAATACACGAATATTAACAAACACAAATTTTTGTTGGCGAATCTCAATGTGCGAATGAGTCATTTGAGTGGAGAATAAATTAAGTTTATTTTAAGTACTTTGAATAGTGCAACGATATAAACTTTTCACTTAACGAGTTCAAAATATGTTCTGTCAACGTAAGAACATAAGTACCATATAACAAAGTTTCTCTAACAATAATTATTTCAGTAATCTAAGTAGAAAAATTTAATGTTACTACACTAATATTACAACTAAAAATAAACATCAAATCATTAAAAAAATTCAATTTCAATGAAATTATAAGTTTAATGTGCTTCGAACATAAATTTTATTATATAATTACACTGTAATTAATTAAACATTACATCCATTATTCAAATTTAAATATAAATCATTTAATGATACTCGAGAACACCTATGTATTATTAAGAAAAAATTAATTAACTTTTGTTTTGATATATAATAAAATTTAATTTGTGAATTATAACACAGAAAATACAAAGTTTTATTATTTTATCTAAAGAGAAAAATTAAAAAAAGGACCTTGGAATTTGATTCGACAGTGAACAAAAACGCGTATCTGCAAACTCAAGTGTTATCGAAACTAGTTTTCCTTGGTTCACAACTTCGACTGACTTTTCCCTATATTCACGTTCTAGTGAACACCACATTAATAATAGCATTCCATTTTTCCTAACACATCCTTTTAGAGCAACTTAACTGAAATAGTAATTACAGTAATTATATTAGCAACATTCCCACAATGTATAACAAACCACTATTACCTACAATACATTTTGTCGATAAAAGTTATTAACCGTAATTATGAATATCATCTCATCATCTTTTAACTCGAAAAAAATTTCCTCGTTTAATGAAAAAAAGCTAACAAAATTGGTACAAAATTTGCCTACGATTATACAACAAATGACATTTAAATTTAAATAACAATTTACTTGAAAATTGTTTAATTTTTTTTTAATTTGTACAAATTGTCCAGAAAATTGTTCCGTTTATTAATAATAATTTGATAATAATTATTTTTATTTGTTTAAAGGTTCAATTTCTAACATTCCTTATAATTATAATTTTCTTTGCACAAGAAAGTTTTAAGATTTTGGTTGACCGGTGGATGCGTAAAATTGGACGCTCGAACGCTCACTCGAAACCAGTATTTCAACGTGTCCCGATCGTATGTCACGTATTTATTTTATAATATTACTCTCGGATAATAAACGCTTGCCTGCGTTTCAAAACTTTAACTTACTCTGACTTATTTCAATTATGCGGTGTAACTTTTTGAACAAGACTTGTCCCGGCAAATTTTACACTTGAAAAAGCGTCTGTCTAGATTCATCACTTTGGCTGGTGAAAGTAAATATACATTCTATAAACCAAAACAAAAAAAAATCAGAGGGAGAAATTCCAATTGCAATAACAAAATGTGTACCAATAAAATCAAATATCTTTATCTTAAAGGCTTATCTTACAATAATAACAAGTAGCTCGAAATTCTCAATCTGAGACATAGCAGGTCAATGATCAGCCATCTAAAGTCGAAAAAGTGAGAATAGAGAAAAAGAAAGAGAGAAAGATAAAGGATGACGGGCTTACAATGAGAACTGGGATCGATAATGCACGCGCTTCGAAAATAAACTGACCTATACCAACGGCGGTGTTACTGCTTCCGTCGACTGACCCCAAACGTGATAAATATTTACGCGACTATCCAACTAATAGTCAAGTTGATCGAGCGTCGCAAGTTCACCATTTCATGGCCTATCGAACAAGTGCTTTTACAAATTCAAACAAGAAAAAAAAAATGACCACCTTATTACACACAACCGGAAATCAAAAATCAAAAATCTGTTTCAATCACATTTAATGAGCATAAAATGAAGGTCTTTTGTGATAATAATAATTGATGTGTTATCGCCTGCAGATACTTAAGACCGATTTGGTTCTAAAAAACACCAGTAGTGGTGAGACACACGTCATAGTGATAGTTCAATTGTTCTATTATATTATCGCGGTGAAAAACGTTGACTCGATGCTGTACTACCTCACCATAAACCAAATACCCGCGCCAACTAAGCGGTATTTTCGCTAAACTTCACACGTACTTCGGCCTTTTATTATGGTTTATCTGCAGTATTTATCACGATTTACGTACAATAAAATATCAGATAAGTTTTTTTTGTACTCTTTATTTTTTTCTGTTCCTTACATTTTTGAGTTTTAAAACTTTTTTTGTCTTCATTATCAGGTCGAGTTTATGAGTTTCATCGCTTGAAAAGCAAGTTTCGTCTGCGGCAAGTGAAAAGAACGCAAAAATAAGGCGTTGCTTAGTATGCACGCACATACAGATATATACTAAATGGGATGTTATACTACGTGGCGCGTTTTTATCATCGTTGTGAGTGACGCACGTGTGTTTGAATGAAAGAATACACGTGCGAAACATAAGCGACTTGTCTAACTGGCGAAGCAATCACAAAAAAGTGGAAGCGAAGGGTCTCGACACAATGCGCGGATAAAAAGTTGTTTTCGGTGTGCGCTTTACATTTTAACATTTTTCGATGTAACTGATCTCAGATTGCAAGAGGCGCGAGCGAAAATATTTTGCATTGTTTTGATATTTACATTCACTGTTGAAAACGATCGCTTTTTTGGGGCTCAAAAAGAGAGAATTCCTTTCTTTTTGCCGTGGCATTTCTCATTTATAGAGTTGAAAAGAATCATTTTGGTTTCATCATATTTCTTGGAACTTAAAGGGAAAATTTGCGACATTTCGCAAGAGTGTTTGTTTAGCTGAAAGTTCATTTAAGGAAAAGAAGATGAGAAAGAAAAAAAGTAGTTTTTGTTTTTGTAGACATTTGAGATAAGTATTGCTGTTAATTATTTCTCGGGATTATTTTTTTTAACAATCAAAAGGTCTACCAAGGTAATGTTGTTTCAAAAATAAATCGATTTTTGTAAGCTGTTTTTAGGAAAAAGAAGTTCAATCTTTTTTATTAATGAAAGTTTTTGATAGAAATAAAGTCATCTTCCCTGTTAATTTTCTTCATTATATTTTGTACATTTATTTATCAGAAAACTTTTTTAATACATTTTTACAAATAGATATAAATACAAATAAAGTTGTCTTTTCTGAGAAATAAGTTTGTTATTTAATAATTTAATTGGAAAATAATATTTTCAAATTTCAAATTTCAAAATTTCTTAACATGCCAAATTCAGTTGCTATGAGAAAATATAAGTTGATTGACTCAAATTTTAAATTTAAAATCTTCAATATCTTTTTATATTAATCAAAAATATATTTCTCTACAAATCCCATTCTTTTTAAATTGAACAAAACGTCAATACTAAATTTACCTCGAATAAATGTAAAAATTAGGTGAAATAACTTCTAAATTTACAAGAAACTCCACAGTAATGGCAAATTGATATTGATCTTCCTAATTAGTGCTTCTAGACAAATAAACTCGAAATAAAATAGAACAAAAAAACAAAATAAAATTTGTACTCAAACCGCAAACTCAGCAGTTCAAAGTTCGCATATCAATAAAAAGAATCACATTACAAATTGAACTTTCTTTTATTTCTTTTGAACCTTTTAAAATTCGAAAATTTATCGTTCCAGTAATTACATTTAGTCGTCAAAATGATTCGGGATAAGAATAACACGCGATACTCAAGAAAAAAGCTTACGATACGGTGTGAGGCACTTTTTTTGAGTTCATATAATGCAACGCTCGTTTAGCCTGAGGCTGACGTAGTTGCGGCTATTTAAATATAATAACCCCTACGAGATATAATTATGTTTGCCGAAGATTAATGGTGAACTTGACCAGAGTTATTACGACATCGGGGATAGACAACGGCGGCGATAAAAAAAAGCGAGCGCTTGATTACAATACGGCCGGTTTAATTTCGTTGTTGAAAGACAAATTGATAGCGAACCATTTTTGCATAAACATTAAACTCGCGTCGTGCCTTGTGTTGCTAATTTATGGGCCAAGTCAAAGATGAAATTCACGCACACATATGTACATGTGCCACAACAAAATTACTCAATCCAAAAGTTGATTATCATTTTGATTTTAACTTTTGTTAGAAATTAATATAGGTCACCACTAAATAATAATAATAATAATAAAAAAAAGAAAATTATAAATAATTTTAACAAGAAATTTTAACTTATAATTATTATTTCAACATTAAATTACTAATGGAAAATAATTATCTCAGGTAAATAACAAAAATTTTGGTTGATCTGCTTGCAAAGCTAGTTTCCATAATCAGCATCGTGTCCGATGAGTATACAAAGATAATTATCTATTACGACTGATTGATTATGATGGCGTGAAAAAAATGGAAAAAATGAATATATACATATATATATGAAAATCCTAGCTACGATTGACATTAAATCAAATATACCGTGTTCTGTTGGAGAGTACATCGGACTGAAAACTCGTGACAATTTTTGTGATTCTAAGTTGGACTCGCGTAGAACATCGATCGGGTTTCGCAATTTTTCTTGGCATCGGCTGCGGAATTTTAGCCGAGCCGCCATACCACTTGTTTTTCGCATGCAGCTAGCTTCGCTGCATAATCCGTCACCGCGACTCCGCCGTCTAACATTTTTTCCCACCCTCTTCCGGCGCATCAATTATTCATTGCACATCGTCAATACGAAAATCAACACTTCTATTGTAGGAGCGGTGTAATGCAGTTCGCACATTTACCGTAATGCAATATCACATGCAGCTTTATTCATAAATCATAGTTACTGCTTTTAATTATGTCATTTGAATCCATGTTGAGGACCTTTTTGTTGCAAATATTGTATAATTTAATGCGTCTCTTTGATTGACAGTAAAAACAATTGTACAAAAATTGTTATAAATTATCTTCATGAAATGTATTTGTCAAAAACTTATAGTTTAATATACTTCTACAAAAATTGTACAAGAAGATTGAAAAAATTGTTTGGATGAACCTTTTTTTAGCACCAAATTGTGTTAGAAAATTTACATTAGTTGCGTATTGCTAAAGAATAAAATTCCTGCTATTTTTAGGTCAGGAAAAAAGATCAATGCAATTTTGCTAATCACTTCAATGTAATTATAAGCTATCTGAGCAATGTGAGCACACCATGCTGCCAGTGCGACGACATTAGAGGCCTTATAAGTGCACATCGATAATGCACTCATTTATTAGACTTTAGCAGACTGGTTGTGTATAGCAAACCCGTGCAATATCGATCACCTGTCTTTTCTAATTCAGTTCACGAGCGTTAATAATCGTCGCGTCATGGTATTACCGGCTAACAAAACATTCAAAATATTCTCTCGGCGTACATATACATATATGTGTATAAAAGTGAAGCTAACCCCATGAAGCGAACAACTTTTGTCGAAATCCACTATTGACATAATCCTTTCAACTTGAAATTAAAAGCCAATTCACAAAATGAATCACAAAAGTTTTTTAGGAATAAAAAAAACTTGACAAATGATTTCTCAAGTTAAAAAAGAAAAACTTGTTATTAATATTTTGTTATTAATTATATTGTAAAATAAGCTAAAGATATTTGATTTTGGCTAATATTTGCCGTATATTTGTCTACAATTTATTATATTCTAATAACGCATACATACAAAGTTCACGAACTTGGAATTCTTCGGCTTAATTAAATTCTATTTTAGCTCCATCTATATACACTATATTAATTCTGTCCATAAGTTTTATTCTCAAATAACTCAGTTGATTGTGAAAAATTAATAATAGAATTTTTTTTCTCTACAAGCTGCGTTAATCGAAAGCAAATATTAATAAAGTGAGGACGATATTAGACGGAGGTTTTTAACACAACAAGCATAAACCAACGAAGGTGAACAACATGGAGGCGGAGTTTGGCAGACTTCCCTTACATTTCATTTAGCTAGATCGTCTCTATTTTTTTTAGAAAAGTGAACACTCTTCCACAGCTTAGTGGTAAAAGATATACTCTGTATTTATATTTACAAAAAAGTAGACTTTCAGAAAACATTTATTTTCGTTCATTCAACTAATACGACCGGCATAAAATATATTTCTATTACAATAAAGTTTTAGTTTAAAAATTTATATTATTTATAAAAAAAGAAATTTATAACTGATGTAAAGTACTTTATTCAACTTTGTAAAGAAAAAAAAACCCCAGAAAGTTGAATTTTATTATTAAATTCTCTGGTATTTGTTGAACATAATAACATAAATGTTTTCACCGTTTTATTATCAATAAATCTTAACAATCCGAAGACGTTTACGTCACAAAAAATAATATACATCGCAATTGGCGACTGGTTGACCATAGAAACGTTATCTAACCCATGTCGTTTCACTGTTTCTTGTTTACGTTCCAATGCAATGTTTACATGCAACTAACTTTTAATGGAACTGTCCACGAGAAGTAAATTGAAAAAAAACAAACTCAAACCATGGTGCAAACAACAATATGCCATATAAAAAACTTCGTCAAAATAAATTAATATCTTTCAATAATTGAAATGCGATTTCATTTGAACGAAAAACTGGAAACTAAAAACTGTTTTTGTGCACACCCCAAAGCAAGTAAAAAACGGTAACTGTATACGTGCCAAAATTCTTCACAAAAAGTCTCTGCAAGTTTATGCGCCTGTAACTATATCTAGATCAAATCTCGACTTTTTGTTATTGGATTTACAATATTCCACTCTAAATAACAAGCTTCTGATAAAATGAAAGGATATTCGAATTTGTATAAAACACTGTTAATGATATTCTATGGTCGCAAAACTGCATACAAATATTCTCTCTTTAGAAACGCATATTCCTGTTTCGTCAAAAGGGTGAAGTCCGAAATTATATTCCGCAAGCCGGTTCCTAAGGGCGGGTCAGTTTTTTTCGACCGCAGGGGCAAACGCGCTTTGGTCTCTTGCCAATTAGAAAGATTTGGCACTCGGTTCGCACAGTTCTATTTGTCGCTTGGTTTCGGATTTCTTGCAGTCAAGCATTGTCCCCTTCAGCTTCTCTCGTGTCTTAGATTTAATAAACGAAAAATAACCGCCAAAGCAAAACAATAAAACCGAGTAGAACTCAAATCAACTGTATTTTCCTTCCCACGAACAGGTTTTTTCTTCTATTAAAGTAAAAGTGTATTTTCTTTCTTGCCAGCTGAAACTCAATTTTCATTCGAAACTTGTCACTGTCGCTATAACGGGGTTTACAGCAGACGTGACAAGCTGCCATCATTTACAGTGGATTCTTGCGGTGTCACGTGACTTTCGCTTTTGCAGGCTTGAAAAAAGTGAGCGATAAGGAAATTAAATTGGAACAACCACGCGTTATCGTGCCTGCGAAAAAATGACTGCGATAATATTTCGTGCGATAAAATGGCGCTGTTTACTCTTGTATGTGGGCCAAAGTATGCGTGACCTTGATTAAAGTTAAAGATCACGTTGATGTAATTTTGTGTTAGTTAATGCGGTTCAAATAAACAGACAATGCACGCAGTTAATCCGGATAACATTTTTAAACTTAGAGAAGCAAATAATAAAGAATTTGTGTTTGGTGGTTCTGCTTTTTTAGATTAGCATGAGGGTTTTTTCGATACAAAATTGTAAATTATTTTAATAAATCTTATTTGATATTCTCTAGATTAGCGTTTTAATCTTCTTAAAAACTTGAAAAATAATTACACACACAAAGCAAGTTCATCACCTCTTTTTGTTTCAAGTATAAGAATTGAAATAGAAAAACCATCTTTGATAACTAGCTATAAAAAAGATTCAAAATATAAATAACTAGTGATAGAAAATATTAGATATGTTTTAAAAAGATCCACATTAGATATATTTACTCAATAAACTTATTAAATTTAAGCAGAGGAATATAAATATTATAAATATATAAACAAAAGCATATTCGTTTGAAATTTGTATTACAAGTTTGTCCCTTTAAAAATGTATTCGCCAATAATAAAACTTGCAATCCGCAAAATGAGTGCCACTGAATCCAGATAGCCTCGTCAGTTTCTGTTTGTTCGCAAACGACGAAATCACGTATACAGAATGATAGCAAACTTTAAGGTTAAGTTTCGCGATGAAAGCGACACATATATCGCACAATACAAAAACACAAGTCGTATGATCGATCGTGAGCATCGTGGGGCCGTCTCGGCTAAGCTCGTCACCAACTCATCGGTCTCTCTCGGCTGGTTATGATTTATGATTAGCCGTCTTTGTTGCGCCGTGAAAATAGATCTCAACGCTACAGTGTACAGGGTCGTCCGTGTTAAGCCATAGCCGCAGTCACGCACCCTACCCCCTTCGGAGCGAACTCGCGCGCTCGATCACGAACCTACCTCAAACGTAAACAAAAGTATGCTTTTTAAAACTCTCAGAGCCATAGCGGTTTCGCGTGAGGGACGAGCCCTAAACTAATACAAATACAATTCATTCTCTACTTAACACTACATTTACATGTTCACAGTGTCTTGAAATAAAATAGAACTTAATTTAAGTCAGACACCGGTTTATTATTAGTACTTTCGGATACTTAACCAGACACCGTCTGTCTTACATTAAGTCCGATGGTACAGACTTTATTTCTTGTATAACTTAAAAACTATGGGATCCAACAAGGTGTAGTAACTTGATACAATATCTGCTTCGGTGATAACTATTGTCAACTATTTTGTTTCAGCACATTATAACAAATAAAATAGTGTCGTAACAGTTGATTCCAAGTTTGTCAGCATGTGTAATGTCAGAAATGATCCGGAATGTAAATACTGTGATGATTGTCATGTCTTGTAAGAGTTGATCATTTTAAACTGATGTTTTCGAGTGTTTGTATCACAACTAGTTCAATGAAACGAAACAGGTCTTCGTGTTTTCTCAGAAATAAGTCATATCAAATGCGACAAAATTCCGTCAGTTTAGGGATTCCTCAATAAAGACTCCTGTCACCTTGTAAACAAAAATAATTTAATTCAAAAGTAAATGAGTGGATGTTCAATTTTAGTGTTACACATTTTAGGCACAGGACAAATGCAATTAGCAATACAAAACTTTGATAAATTGTTGTGTTTTTCTTTTCTAACAGCGCGCATCCGAGTGAACGCATGCGCGCTCCGAGAATCAGCAGAGAGATAAATAGATGAAACGCGACTGTCTGGTGTTGAATGATATTCCGTGCGCAAATAGGAGGCCACCTCTTGGTTAGTGTGTAATCAAGTAGCCCGACGTGAAATGAATTGTACTGTCGTTGTTGGTACTCACATAACGTGCACTACTCCTTGGTATCGCGAATTTTATGTTATATATTATATTCCCAGGCTGAGTCGGTTATTTATATAAACATATACAGTGTGTCGTATATTTGTACACAATATATACACACACTGCACACTGTGTGTATTTTATATATATATATATATGTAACACGTGCACGAGACACTGCCCCCTTCGTTGATTAGCAAGTGCAGACAAAATTTTTTTGTTCGGTAATAATTTTTTGTTTAGTTTGCAGCGCGAGAATGAACGACAGCTCCTGTCACGGCTGCCAAATGTCCGCTCGGATATACTCAATGAGACGCGAGCTAGTGCGGCTTTATGCCAACGAATAAACACATCGGATGCACAATTATAACAAACTCCGCTTACCGTAAAGAGTGCAAGCGCGCGACTGCGTTTCGAGGCGTTGCGCCGGTCTTGTGTTTCGTAGTTTCGCCACCACGACTCGCCGCAGCGCCGCGATAGCTCACCGGCTGCGCGCGCACAATCGATGAAATGTTTTTTGATTTTCAGTGAAGAGGCATGCATCGCGGCCGAATACACAAGACTTTCACGACCACCACTATTTCGGATTCGCATTACACAATTCAATGGATAATCATTTTTAACTATTGTTAAGTCATCGGGATTTGTTCACGATTACATTTTAAATCATCTTTATAAATAAATAATTTTTTTTAATTGAAATTTAAAAATTATTTATTCATTTTAGATTAAAAACTTATTTTGGTAGCATGCATTTTTGCAATAAAACTTGCATGTTTGATAAAAATTGTTTTCTTACATTTTGATTTTTAACAAATAGTATCTGCTTTAAAGATGTAGGAATTTGTAAAATAAAAATTTTTAATTGGCAGTTTATTTCATCTCAAATTAAATGCAAATATTGTTTGTTGTATCACTGCAATAAATGAATACTTCAATGAGTAAGCTGCATCACTAAAATTGCTCTTACCACGCCCCTTAACCAGTTATATTTCTTTCGGCAATTTAAGGCAGCCATGTGAGATAGGTCAGGACTTCAGCTGCAATTTCAAGTCTAATTAAAAGTATTTCATAAACAGAAAGTATAGTCTCTAAATAATTATTACAGAAATTAATTTAAAAATGAAAAATACAATGAAAATTGCAAAATGTAAGGCTATAGAATTTCTTATTTAAAAAATTATTATACAAATATTTTTAAACAAAGTCTTGTGAATTCGACCTTTTTCAGATGGACTTTGATAAATATGATTTCCTTTTTCTGTAAATTACAAACTTTCAAAAATTCTTCTTTGCTAAAAAGTTGAACACAACTTTTTCATATCATATATAAAATATAACGCAAATTCAACTCGTAAATACAATTAAAAGCAAGTTAAATAAAAGTTCATAATTCAAAATACTTTTTTTCTTTTTAAATAAAATTGCTGATGAAATTTATAATTTTCCAGTGTACAGTTTAATCACTTGTGCAATTATAATTCAAAACTCGTTAGATCTGTATTTTGGTCTCTACTAACAATGATTGATAAGTTTAATCAGTAATTGAATTCTGAACAATACCACACAGATCTCATTTCGTCTTATCTAGTTGATGTAACATCTGTCAATCAAAATAGATGAGCTTGCTTAAAACAATTTTGCTTGATTAGAAAGTCTTATTGTGTTATCCATGGATTTATAAATAAGTTTAAAAACGAGCTTTTTTACAACCAGTTCTGTACAACTAATGAAATGAATCTTTATTTCATTATGTACTTAAGCCAATACAAGCTGACATATTTTATATTTCCCTTTTTTTCAAACACATCTATTGTAATGACAGTCAAGTGTTTTTAGTGAACATTTTTTGTTTTTCAACTTTGCACTACTTTGCAATGAATAATACTTTCAACTTAGAATGTTAAAATCATAAAGAAAAACACTCTGATTAAAAATATGTGCAGACGCATTAATGTATTTGGCATAATTTTTTTTCTATTAAACTAATAAGATTGTTGAATTTGTATAATGTACTGATAAATATGTTAAATAAACGATTACTTTGTTATATTTTATCTTGACAATAGTCAAACTCTATTTATTGAACTTAACCCTGAGATACACTATGGATATAAGTTTAATCCTTAGAGCACCAGTTTTGTCTCTTCAGCTAAAATCGAATTTTTTCATATCTATAATGTTATTATAGTGACTAAATTAAGGGTTTTTGACGTGAAAAAATCGAAATTTTTCCATTTTTTGTAATAATTTTTGCTATAAATATTTTTCTTTCTACAATTACATTTTTACAGAATCTTTATTAATGATAAATAATTATATTCTGTACAAAAATGTAGAAGAAACTATTAAAAACATTGGAAAAAGTAGAAATGTCAGTTTTCAAGGTATATAGCAGATGTGTTACATAGTATTTCGTGACTGTGTCTTTTTCCTTTTAATGAAAAACCATATATTTTTCCTGCTCGCACAGCGTGACATCATTTATGGACAACCCCTTTATAATTGTTTATTGAAATGTTGCTTATTTTTCAAATTTAAACCCAACAAATTTAGAATTGTTTTAGAGTTAAATTTGATATTTATTCTTTGATTTTCTCACAACAAGGAAATCAAATCCTTCCCTGCGACAAGAATAAGCGTTATTCAAATAACTTATTCTCTCTAGCATGTTTTCTTCATTTTTCTAAAAAGTTTACAAACATCATCAGCGCCGCTGTGTTTTACTATTTTCAGTGTAAAGAACCTGAACATTGTACGTGATCGTTTGCCTCAAGGACGTTGAAGTTAACATCTACGTTGAAAAGTTGAGTGTTAATTTGAATCGACATCAGTATTTTACCGCGATCAAATACATATATACACAAAATGGCAAAACGCAATCTTTGCGAAATTGACATCTCGGATCCTGTTAAACAACACAAGCACGTACACTCTCGTTACGTCATATTTCACTTGTTACAGGGTAAATTGAAATTACAGTAACCATTAAGTGTAACATATGCTGCAAGGTTTCTTCATTGCAGCAGGTACACTGAAAAAGGATTGTGACTTTCATGTGATTTTTGCCGACTATCAGACATTTCCCATACAGATAATATCATAGTCCATTTCAAAACCACAAAAAAAACGAATAGAAAGTTGCTCCAAAAAATTACTTACGTACAATTGTTTATGTCAGCTTAATGTAAGAAAACCATGCACATTTGAGTATTGATTTGCGATATTGAACTAGCAATAAAATTGTTTAACGCTGACCTGCACGCGTCCATCAGACTGCTGTTTAAGAGCTGACGAGACCATTGTCGTCAAAACAACTCAAGCTCAATAACATTTTGCAATAATAGATGATTTGTTTAAATTTAACCCCTTTGTTTTAGTGGGTGGAAAATAAAAATTCACTTTGAATAAGCATTTTATTTGACAAAAAAATTGTGAACATTTTATTTGTATTATATTGTTGAAATACATTTAATCGATGAAAATCAGTGCAAATTTGGCTGACAAAATAATTTTATTAAATTCAATTTGTTGATTTGGTAAAAATTTGATTTTATTTATCTTTGAAGCTAGTTGAGTCGTAGAGTTGAAGGAATAAATGGTATTATTTTCATGTAAGTCCTAAATAACATGAAATTTGCTGTATAAAGTTCAACAATAAATTATTTCTGTTTTATATAGTTTCAATCAATTGGTTATGTTTCTTTTTCTCATAAATTTTTGAACATTTTTTATCTTTCTTGACAAAATTGAACAACAAAAATATTTTAGTAAGAAAATGATTTTTAATTTAATATTTCATTAAACTTTAAATATAAATATTAATACACACAAATTTAATGGGTTTTCTGAAAAAAGGATTAAATAATGAATTAAGTCTACGTTCTATCACACTTTCAATCAGTTTCTAAAATACTTTAAAAAAGCCCAACTATTTCCACTCCGATTTCTATTTATTTTCATTAACATTTACACTTTTCGTAACCATAAAGTAGCAATTCCTATACGATATTGATCTCAGAAAATTTCCAAGAATAAAATTTATTAACTTCTTCTGAACTAGTATTATCGCCGTTGAACATCGTACTCTGTTTGAGTAAAAAAAAATTGTGTTCCCTATCTTAATTATTGTTGAAACCCCATCAATAATTTAACAAATTAAACACAACTTCAGCCGAAACTTCACACTGAATTCGATCGTGGCTTTTGCTGCAAAGCTGTAAACCGTTCAACAAGCAATCGTCTCTGAATTAAAAGATCGATATTTCGCAACACCCTGCAGCGGAGCTGGCTTTGAATCGTTTACACGATAGTACATATAATAAAATATGAATGCAGAGTTAAACGTGAATAAAGTACGCTCGGCGTGCACGTGACTTCACATTGTTTCCTGAGAATTTTAGCGCGCTCCTTTGCTTTGTCGATCAAGATCTCGTATATATGTATGCACTCACGCGGTCGTTCGTTGACCTAAATACAACGCGAACGTTCAATGAGGCGCAAAGTTCGGCTCGCAAAACTAGCCCGTATTAACACTTTTGTTTCATCGCTTATCATTACCATCAATTTTCCTTAAACTATTTTTATTTTCACTTTTGCAATTTCATCGTTAACATTTTACTTCAATTGAACAATTTTCAAGCTCTCTAATGCAGAAAATATTTCATTTTGCAGAGTTCACTTTTTTTTCTTCTTCTTCTTATTTAGTTAGAAAAGATCCAAGTAATAATTATAAAATATAGCTGCAGTCTAGAGTTAAGTGTCTGACATTTTTAAAAAGGTTGTAAGTTTTCTGCTAAGGTTTTGAAATTTTCTGCAAAGGTTTTCAAATTTTGTGAAGAATATTTAATTCTTCTGGCTTATCAGAAGGAGGACCAATAAAGAAAAAGGACACTAAAGAAGAAGGACAGAAAGTAACTTGTGAGCGAAAACTCGTTGGATTCTCAGTCGGTAATATGTGGTACGAGGCATGTAGGACGAACGGATGGAGAACACCAGTTTAAGCTGAGAGAATGCACGATGGAGACAGCGGAAAGAGCAAGAGGGACTGACAGCGAGGTAGAGATAGAGAGGGAGAGAGCTGGAGCGAGAGGAGAGGTCAGCAAATCGTAGTCGGACAAAAAAAAAAAGTGCATCTCGGCAAGATGGCCGTCACTCCAGCAACTCTCAAGGTTACCTTCTCCTTCTCTTCCTTCTTCAGCTTCCTATATATGAAGGGTACAGTCCGACGAGTAACGTCGATGGAATGCTCGAATGTAAGGCACAAGATCTCTGCAGCGTTGCACAGAGAATAACAACACAAACACAATAGTTGGGTAAACGTGTTACCGGTTTATAGGAGCTTGTGGCACGTTAAAGGAAAGGGTGACATAGTTTAACGCGGATAATATCTTTTTGTCTTAAAACGTCAGTTTTATCTCAATTTATAAGATAATTTGGAAATTAATGTTGTTGCAGAAATTATTGTAACAAATTAGAACAAAAAAAGCTAATGCAAAAGTTAACTGAAGACTATATATACATTTTTTTCAGTGATTTCATAGTTAATAAAATAATTCAAATATTGTAAATTAAATAATAAATGATTATTAATGGATGATCCAATTTTGCAGTACGTTCCCTTATTTAGAACGAATTTTGCAGAAAACCCGTGTTGAAAATGATTAAATTTAACATTTATTTGGGTCGATGTCAGAGCATAAAAATATCAAAACGAATGTAAAAAGGAGAACCGCTATGCAGGCAAAGATTAAAAATAAAAAGCAGTAAAAAAGGAGTTTAAAAATGAGAGGCCCAAAATCTCAGTTATGATCCTGGACAAGCTCCTTAAATTCCATACAGATAAACTGCTTTAAATGTTTGTTTTTTGTTTTTATATAATATACATAATTTTTCTAAAAATTAAAAACCAATTAATGCGAACATGTTTAAAACTAAATACAGATAATTTTTTATAAATTTCATATTTAAACACTTGTCTCAATTTACTCTTTACAAACATTAATTATATATTTGCAAATGTAAATATAACTCTTTTTTTCTCAAACTTCAACATTATGTTGTAAATTATCTCTTTAGTTCAAAGTACATTTTGATAAACAACATTGTATTTCCAGATGATCAATATGGTTAACTAATTCAATAAGTTTATGCAGCCCCAATATTTTATTCATTCTGCATTGTATTCTTGCATCAATCACCAAACCGAAATGGTCCGATGTAAGACATAAACTTTGGCTTGGCACAAAACCCTGTAGTACACCGCTCATAAATAGGTCAGAATATCATATAAAAATGTTAAATTGTATTATATCTTATCTTAATTTTTTTTTCCTCAATTTTTGACTAATTTATTTTTTTTCTTGGAAAGAAAATGTCATCAATTTATTGGATCAAGTTAAAATATGTTCTAGACTCGTGCAAAAACCCAAGGGGCCAATCAACCAACTATCCCAATAAGCAGTTAAGTGGCATCTTCAATTGTACCCGACAGGGCAAGTCTGCTCCATCTCTGTAATATTGTGACAGGCTGGGAAGTGGTTCTTGTTAAGTTCACCTATTGTTGTTTGACACAATGCTGACACAAAATTATATAGAGCACTAAATAATCTAATACATCCCAAAAATATTTCCCATTAAAAATTATTTCATGAAATTTATCTTTTTCACATTGAGTCACATTTGCTAGTCAATTCAGAGAATGTAAAGTCTGTTATTTCAAAGACCGATTGTAATTCATATTTACGATAAAAGAATAAAAAAATTGTATTCATTCGTGTTTGAAGATTCACGCATATGGTTCAGGGTCAAGGTACTTTACGTTATTTTATAGTGTATCATTAACAACTGTTTATACGAGAGCAGATTTTCATATCACATTCCTCAAAATGACGTGACAAATGTAAAAATATTTTCTTACTCACATCATACGTCTTCTAACTGCAAATATTTATATTGTATTACATGCACGAAACCAGATCTATAAACTGTATTCAAAAGTTCCTTCAACTTTGCAAATTTCATGAGTAAACAAACTTGAACAATTTCGATGCATAAATATTGCAAGTTTATTATTAATGTCTGTTCGCAATTTGAAGTTATACGACCAGGTTATAATGCAGGAAATTCGTGCGAAAGCTTTAGCGCATATAGAAAATGGATGAAATTAGTGAATGCGCCAAAAGTTTTGACTGGAGAGTAGAGAGAGAAAAAAAATACGTCAGCTTTTCTGGGAGTGCGTATAAAGCATCGTTACACACAAGCTCTCTGTACACATAACCGAGTGCACGAACTATGTCGTGTCTGGATCGCGTCGGTGAGGTTAAATTTATCTGCGAGCGAGGTCGAAATAGCCACGAACCAAATAAACGAGTGAATGCACGAGCGATGCACCGTCGCAATCTCTTTTGATTTAATTTCTTGCTCCATTATAATCTCGTATTTTTATCCAGAGTAGCGCCTCTGAAAATTGATGCTGAGAAACCTACATCTCACTGACGAAAACACGCCATACATAATATTTTTGTACTCTCAAGGAGGTATTTATATTTTCATCAAATTAACAAATTGGTCAATATGAAACATGATATTTTCAGTACTTCAACCCGTTTAGTCATACATTTAATTAATTACAGAAATAATTTTGCACATTTAAGTTGTACTAATGAATTCCATTAGCATTAAGATCGAACTTGGTGAAATTAGCATCTAAATAATTTAATTAAATTAGCTAATGGCTTCGAGGAATATAATTAACTTTGGAGCACATATAAGTATTATTATAAGACTATTTTAGATGCAGTTGAGAAATGATATTTATTTTGAATAATTAAAAATGTTTGAACAAATTATAAGCTTAAACTGGTTGAATGTATCGAATTTTTTATGATAAATGAGACACATATGAGAACTTATTAATGTCATTTAATTTGCAGACATAATAAAAATATAAAATTGTAAAAAGTATGTTTTATAGAAGAAAAAACTAGAAGCAAATAAAATAATTTCGTCACATAACTCGTCATTTTTAAAAGTATAAAAAGTAATTTGTCATTTAAATATCAAATATAATGATACTTTTTTGAAAAAACTTGAATAAGTTTTAAATTACAGTCTCTGATTGCGAAATTTTCTTTTATATTGATTTGATTAGAAAGTTTAATAGTTATAATTATTATCAATTAAAGATATATAATGATCCTCTAGCTGGATAATAAAATATTCCAAATTTGTTGTTTACGTTTATCATTTATATTATCTAATGTATAGATGTCAAGTAACATTTCTTTTAGAAATTGTGTTCAGGGTAACTTAAATGAATCAAATTAATTAAATTAAATTAAAGCGATTCTAGCTGATGCTATTATTGAATTTTAGTTGTAACGATCCTTGTAATGAACTTTCATTCATTCAATATATACAATTGATTTTAGCATTAAAAATCTAAAATTTAATACTTCGTAAACTATGGTAAATTTACAATTGCAGTAATAGTTTAACACTATTTTGTAAAAAATTCGTGTTATTATTTACATTTTCTATAAGTATAATATAATTTGATATTGTTTTATTCTATCTAAAGCATATAACATCTACAATATTCACTTATAATACTAAAATTGTACCGGAAAACATGACATACATTTTACATTTAATGTTTATAATTGAAACTAATAAGTAGTAGAAATTGCATATCAGTATTAATTTTTTAATTAAACAAATTTGCAATTAATAATAACTCTGTTCAAATAGTATGTTTTAAAGTTTACTATGAAATGCATTGAACATTTATATTCAAAATAGGTTTGGTAATAAAATGTTCATACATTTGATATTTTCGAACAAACAAAAATGTAGAAAATTATAAACAATTTTTATGAAAAATAGTGCTGTAAAAATATGCTTCTGGGAAAAACTTTCATAAGTTATTTGAATGTTGAACTTAAATTAAAACATTGAATTATTTATTTCATTCTTATTTATAATAGTTTTTTTTAACAATATTATGTTATATAAATAAAGATTTTATAATAATTTTAAAATAATAATTTTCAGTTTAAAAGTGATCAATTTGTCGATTAATTATTTGTGTAATTTATTATTAAACTTAAACGAAATAAAATACGACTGAATCTATGGCACCACAAGTCATTAAAATATAAATAAAATATTTGGCGAAAAACGTTTGTGATTCAAAATTTTATAACTTTGAAACATTATTTGCATTAAAATAAATTTATTTTGAAATCGTTTAAATTGAAATTATTTTGCTTGGTTCAGCAATACAATTAATTAAATGAATATTTGCATACAATACATTAACAAACTTAATGCAAATTGGACATACATTAATTGTAATATTTAATTAAATTATTATTTAAAATTTTTATAAAGAATATAAAATCTTTTCAATTTTCTAAGAATAAAACAAACATAAAATTCTAGTCTTTCATGTTTGCTGCACAAATTTGATTGACCTACACTGTAATTACAGTCACGATGATACAAAAATTTGATTTCCAGATTAGTTTTGTATTATATTGAAAGTATAAAATCAGATGAACGATTACAGTTTCCGGTGACGATTGCTGTAGTGCAAAATGCATTGCATTGAGCGTCGCTGCGTCTCAAGGCCAGAGTGTCCGAGAGGTAAGGACACCAGGCCCCCACTCTATTTTTCGCTTCGTAGTTTGTGGCGAATGTGGCTTGGCTCAGCAAACCCGCGTACTCTACTCGATTCTCTGCCATTCTCGGTTTTTCAAAGTAGAATTCACATATCTTCGTAACACTTTGAGCGATGCTACATCACTGTTACTGAATAAATCATGATGCGTACATACGCGCGATAAGTTTCAATTTAAGAAATAATCTATGTTCGAATCACACACACACACATACACATTTCTTCACTAAGATAAATCAATTAATTAAAATAAATTAACATTAAAAATAACTATAGTCAATAAATTTTCTATACTATTCAATAGTAGAGAAAAAAATATAAACTTTGCATTTATATATTTATTTTATAATATTATAACATTATCTCACTATGTGAATGCAAATATAATAATTTATTCATTTGCAAAAGAAAAAAGGAAAGAGAGAAAAAAAAATTGTTTGCTGTCACGGTTAAAAATGTTATATCAAAGGAGCAAAAACTTGGCGCAACAAGTTTAATTTCCAATTGATTGCTATCCTACAAACTTTCTTTTACTAATTATGTAATTCAAAAAAAAAGTCTGAATGATTCTTTGAAAAATATTTCTCATTTGCCTTATAATTGAAGAATGTTTCTGCAAATTTCATTCTTAGTATTTGAATTTTAATTAATTTTTTTTAGAAAAAAAAATCTTTTTACTATTCAATGAGGAATATTAATTGAAATGCAGATTTACATTTGTGTCATTGTATCATGGATGCGTCTAATCGAGTACAAATAAGTATATCAGGTTGAAAGCATTACATTTCCTATTCTATGTGCCTAATCAAACAATTCATTTGAACCCTAAATGAAAATAGAGTAGCACGATTGAAGCTTCAACCGGAAAATGATGTAATATAACTAGAAACCTAGAAAGAGTCCCGTTGAAACGAAAAAAAAGGAAATCTAGAAATGGTGCAGGTGGAGAGAATGTGGAACACCGCAAAAAAATCAGTTACACCTGCATGGTTTTGAATGTTTTATTTTGGCAGAAGAAATAGATTCTTTTAAATTATATCTGTCTATAGTTTTAGATCAATTTTGCTTTGAATATCTTCCGGTTCGTTTTTTTTATTTGGTAGCAGATTTGAATTAGAAATCAATTTTAAAAAATGTGTAGATCAAAATTAAAAAAATAATTAATTTTACAAAATTGAAATAATATTTATTACCTTTAAAGTTACAATTAATTTTAAAGTTTGTTTTTAATAAAAACAGATTATATTCTATCTATTTTTGCAAACTGATTTGTTCATTCTACATAATTTTCTCGTAAAAAAACATTATTAATGCTAAATTTTATTTTAATTTTTAACATTTATTTGATTACAATTAATTTTCTATTACGTGAAATATAAATTATTTCTTTTAAAGTTAAATATAAAAACTTAAGTAATTCTACATTTGAATTTTTGTATTTAAAAGGTTTGGATATTCATACACTTTTATATGTCAAATAAATTGTCAGATTATTCTAGCTTAATCTTTTTAAAACCACATAAAAAGTGAGCCCTAAAAATAACTGCGCTATCTTTCGAGAGTTCCTTTTTTTATTTAACCTGCAGCAGACCGTCAATAGAGATTTTCGCTTCGCAAGGTGTACGGGATATGGTTTTGCTTTAATCACCTCAAGTAAGACAGATGTTTTCTAGGTTCTAGTAGACTTGTCTAACCACTAGATCAACCTTGACTAAATGCAACCTGCTGTATCGTTGTCCACCTGTTTCGCTAAAAAGCTCAAACCGTCAGAGGACTTGATGCAATAATTTTCTTTTTTTTCAATTAAGGGTCTAGTACATAAAAATCAGGCCCCTTTAAAAGTGTCAGACAAAATCTATGAATGCAGGTATAAAAATAGCATCAAGCGGGATACCCTCAACAAAGTATATTAGGTGAAAAAAATTCACAATAGAATTTAAAGGGAAAGGTTTTTTTGCAGTCACAGATCCAGAAATCATAAAAGCTATATTTATAGCTATGGATTCACCTGTGCATATGATATGGATATACCTTTCACAAGCTTTCAATTTTAAAAAATCTTATTCGTCACTTGTTGTTTACATTTTTGATCGCATGTAAAAGATATGTACAAATTGTGAAATTGCAACAAAAATTATGTAAAAAATTTATATACTTACATAATTTTATTCAATTATGATAAAGGATTTTGTAGATGATTTGAATCAAACTTCTTGTAATAGTGCACGCTATTAAAATTATTACAGATTGTAACGCATTTGCCACCATATAACCAATAGTCTCTTTGTCCCAATTTTAATTAAAAGGTTAATTGGTTCGTTCATGAATAGCAATAATAATTCTAAAGTAGAAATTGTGAACATCATAAAAGAAGTAAAGTATTTTCATTATCGTCGTTATATGTGGGCTGCTTTTTTCCATTTAAAAACACTTTGACCATATTTACTTAATTAACGATATCATTATTTATTGATGTAAAAAAACTTAATATAGATACAAATATAGATACAAAAAATTCTTCTAGTAATTTTGTATCATTGTCTTTATCACTAATACAACTTTTAACACAATTATTTACTTCCTCCAAGGTTCATTTGAATTTCTAGTTCCTCTTCTTAATTTAATTCTAGACCCATTTACTTTTATTAAAGTAAAAGTATTTAGAGAGTTTTTGAACTTGAAAAAATTCCAAGTAGAACATACGCATGCAAATTTATTGAAAAAGAGAGATCTAAAAAAATTTTGTGAGTACCATTAAATTCCCTTCAGCCATACAGATTTTTCCTCATTAAAAAGTAAAATACAGTTTTATGCTGAATTTAAAAAAAAAAAAAAAGCCAAGAAGATGAAATGATAAGAAACAACAAGCACTTGTGATAAATGGAACAAGATAATGATCCGAAATTTGAAATCAAAATCGCCAGTACACTTATCCAGCAGAGAAACAAAGTTTGATGCATGACTAACAATTCCATTAAAATAGTAAGAAGAACAGTGACCAAGGGAATGACAAAACGACGTAGATGGATGCAAAAGAAATTGAGAAGAAGGAGAAAATGCAAAAGAATCTATTAACGAGTTGTATTGGAGAGAAGAAATTCCTCGGAGGGGGGAAACGAAGATGGATATCGGGGGTTTCTTAGTTGCGCGACAAAGATGGAAAAACAAGGATGGACAAGGGGAGCTGAAGGA
>JABFPM010000725.1:0-25524 GCA_022817325.1 Idris sp. 1 HC-2018 | reverse complement strand
AAATATATTGACTTAAGAATTCTAGATTATAATTGTGTATTCAAATGATTAGATAAAAATTATAACGATACTTGAAAAATGTAGAACTGGTTAATCTTTTTATCCACAAAATCATAAGTGGTCTTTATTTTAGAACTTGGGTTTTTTTGTTTTTAAGTTATTGAAGTTTCTCAACTGGTTTATAATTATTTAACGGTATTATGAAGAAATTATAATTGACCAATGACAGTGAAATACAGTTTATTTATTTAGTGTCTAGTGCATAAAAAGTATTTTCACTAAAGTACATCCTTGACTAGAAACTGATATTATATATTCTTAAAGAGCCTTTTTGGCAAACCACATTATTTTTACGATCGATAATAACATTTTCATCTCGTTGCAAAACTGTGGTCTAAATTGATCAGATGCCAGTAATTTATAATTATTATCGACAAAACAAAATTAGTTTCAATTGTTTAGTGATTTTCCGGTTGAAAGTCTCTGAATCTGCGTAGACCCTCTAAATTTGGCTGTGCCTAACACGTTAACTCATCTAGATAACTCGGCATATTAAATGTTTGTAACCTCATCTCCGCATATACTATATTTAAATAACCGAAAGTTCGTTAAAAGAGCTACTTGATACTAAATTGTACGGAGCGACTACAGATTCGGCAAGTTTGAGGCGTGAGTTTGACTTGCGGCCAACTGGTGCTAGGAAGGTCGTCAATTTCTTTGACGTACCCCATGATCGCGTGCGATGTGCCGATCAGCTTTAGTAGCATGGCATGATGATCCTACGGTTCAGCCTATTGGGTTACACACTGGGTTCCAAAGCAATGCTGAATTTTCTACCCTCATTTCTAAGATATTAGGACCAGCCGTGGTGGAACGAGGATGGCACTATCCTGGCGGTCATAAGCATCTCGATTATAGTGATCTCTGCGCTCAATGGAATATTATAGACTCTTTCGGGCATCCGAGTACAGGTCGCGGTATCGAGTGTCCGTAATTTGAGATTCCGTTCGAGCCAATTTGGCTAGCAGGAAGGAGAACGGAAAAATAATACCGTCGATCATCAGAAAAGACCCACGCTCATGAACGTTATTATAAAATTTATACGATCCTCGCACGTCTGTGTATAACTATACAACATATAAGTTTGCCATGCATACGTGTGTTATATATATAGTATACGTGCTTCTGCGTACGCGCTTGGTGTCTTTTCGATCTGACGGTTGATGTAGCGACATCGTGGATGAGACCAAGATGGATTGAATTTCGATGCGGGAAATATGTAAAGAGACTATTAGAAAGCACTGGCATGTTACCTTCGTGCAACACGCTAAGCATCTTGTGTTTCTCGTGTCTTGAAAACAACAATTGAGCCATATGAGCAGTGTGTGTTTCTTATTATTTTTTTCTTCAAAACAACACATTTGTCACGAAAGAAATCGGATATAACCCGTTAGATGCACTTTTAATCGGCTCTTTTCCAACATTTATATTTGAGATGCGTAAGACATTTAGTATAGATTTCGTTAAATCTAAACCTTCACACTGAAAACCCAAGTTCGTAAACTTTACAAAAAATACTTTATACATTATTTACAAAGTTTACAATGTAACGTAAACTTTAACAATTTGTTGTAAAATTTACAAACTCGATTTCTCAGTGAACAGTACATATTTAAAATTAATTCTTCATTTATTTTACGTGTAACATATAACGATTAATGTATCGAGTGTGTATACTGAAAAATCAATTCATACATATTAGAATTTATGGGTTAATAACGAAGTGGCACAATTAATTTTATTTTCTTGTATAGAATCTTATACGCTACTCTTATTACGGTGTTCTTTATCATAAAATTCGACAGAGAATCTCTTATAATGATACGTAATGCCTCACGTGATACGGTCGTAGAATATCAATAAATATTTTATTTATTAATGTTTGTTATTTAAAATGTTAAATAAACCAGCAATACATATTGATGAAAAATGTTGCTATAAAAATGTACTTGCCTTCATTTTCATTGCGTCCGTGCTGATGTGCATGTAATCTGTCGGTGCTTAATGATAGCATCACGGATTTTATTTTCATTATTCATTTGTTGTATGTTCCCTATGGACGATAGCAGACTTACACGAATAACCCTATGTCGGTTTAATCAGATATAATGTAAAACTCATAGTATGAACACGTTGTTGCGGGTAGGCTCTGTAAATTGAGTATGTATATATATGAAAGTTGAGTAGTCGAACACAATAAAGACGAATTGTTAAAGTGGGGAAACACTTCTATTATACTCTTATGTTTATAAGTATTAAATGAAGATGTCTATATGGGGTTTATCTTACGCGAGCTAAATTAAAATTTCAAATGAAGTATTACAATCTTTACCTACGTATAACATTCATAAATATACTATTTTTGACATAAATTTATTTGCATTAAATTTAATTTTCGAGTATAGATACCCATAGATATACTTAAATGAGAATGATTTCTTTTTCAAAATGTATTCATAACGATTTAACAATTGGATTCTATAAAATTAAAATAATTAGCCAAAAGAGCTATGTAACTGGACTAAAAATTTACTGATATTTAAATCTAAATATAAGATTAATTGTAATTGGAAAAAGATTCCAAAAAAATGTGCGTGAGAAAAGGTGTCTTTGCGACCACACAACTTGCACGAATTATCTATGCATTAATGTCTTGTAGCCAAATAATATTCCTAAAAGCAAAATAATAAAAAACTAAATGCTCTTCTTTCAAAGTAAAAAAGTGCACAGAGGATTTATTTATAATGCACAACAGAATGTATATTACGATTTTGTAAACATCATATCATTATCTCTAAAGAATATGTAATAACCAAAATAATAGCTTCTACGTATTGAAGAAGCTAGTTTGTGGATAGATGCGTACATGCGGAAGGAAGTGTATGTAAATAGATGTTTCAACAATAGCCAACTAATGTGGCCAAGTATTATGTCAAGGTGTGAACCATCGAGAAGGGATGCTGACACATACAACACAAAGGTATGAAAATCCGCTTACGATCAATACTGATTTTCGATAGATCTTTCGTTTTCCGGTTGTCTAAAGTGTCCAGCTTACAAAATCTGGAATTATGTTACTTGAAATAGTATTAGAGACTTCTTTTTTTCGGCAAATGATGATCGCTCTTTGTTATGCTCTTCGATTTCTTATAAACGTGGTATAAGAGGCACATTCTTTTGGTTAAAGTCTATCATGACATTTCAATGTTAGAAACCCTGCTACTGTTACGAGATTCTGGAAAGTATATTCTAACATTCGTAGAATGTTTTCCGTGATCCATGCTGAATCTATTATGTGAATTATTAAATTACAAGGATTTAGACAAATTTAAATTTTTTCTGGATTACTTCTTGGTGGTTTTGGTGCATAGTTGAAAAGTTGTATTATATTTTGATGTATAATCTCTTGGAAATCAAGTAAGATTAGTTTTTTACGTCAAATTAAACCTTTAAACGATTTTTGGTAAAAGCTTGATTCTCATTTATTGCAAAAATATGATATATCATGGTTTCATTTATACTTTACTTCTTTAAAATTAGTAAACATGAACAGAATAACATATTTTTGAGTAATTTTCAGTGATGAAAAATTGCTGATTTTAAAAATCAAAATTAAAATTAACGACTTTAATAAAAAGTTTATAAGATATTATACAAGTTATGTGTATATATGTTACACCCCGATCGTGAAATTGCCCATTTTATGAACTGTTTATATTCTTTTCACTGAAATTATAGATAAAATATAACATACATATATAAAATTATAAAATGCAATACAACTGATAGAAAAATCTATTAGAAATGTTAAGTACTTTAGTTCTGTATTATTTGATTTGTAAATTTAATCCTATCTGTGTTCCAGAAAAAAATTTAAGCATGTGCTAATTTGTGAGAAATTGATGAGATAGTCCAATAATATACCATAAATGAAGTTTAAACAATGTACTGTTATCGTAACAATATTAACAATAAATTTGTATACGCTTTGATATTTCCTTAAAATTTATGTTGTTAAAAAATCATTATGCAAATATTTCTTTAATGGAACTATGAAATTATAACTTCATTATTGCTAATTGGTTTGACTTCTTTTTAACATAAATTAAAAAAAAATATTTTGTAAATAATAAGATTTTGAATCTTTAAAAAAAGACATCAAGATTTAATAAAAATAATCAGAAAATTTAATCTATCATATTCAATATTCAAGTTGGGTTGTTTTTTTTTAATTTAGATGTAAGTCATTACCGCGAGGTTATTACATAAGAAAAACAGAAAGGTGACTGGGTACATTAATAAACATTTAAATTTTGATTTAAAAAATAAAATATTTTAGGATAATATTCTGAAATTGAATAAATAAATTTCGAATAAAAATTGAGCTACAGATATTTTATTTGAGATGTTTTTATTTTTATTTTGAAGGCTGCCTAGTTCATGAAATGAGCAATTTCACGATTGGGGCGTAACATATATATTTGTATTTATTAGCTTTAAGCTTGTTATTTTCGAGCTTAGATTTAAATAAATCAACTTCAAGATTTTGTCAGCAATTTGTTTGGCATGACCTAAAATGGACCATTTCAATAAGCCACAAGAATAATCTTAAATTTGGAATTTTAAATAAATTAAATCCTTTAATAAAATGAAACAAACAAAATATATCAATTATTTGTCATGCACTTCATTTTAATAGGAAGTCCAAGTTATTCAAGCGTTTTTAGAAATGAAATTTATTTTATTATACAATTATAGATTATTGTTTGAAAAATTAATATGCGTGTAAAATACTTCAACAATTTGTGATAGGTTTATTCAAATTGTTCAGTCTTTATACTTGTATACTCCAATCTGTAGCATTTCGATGAATCATTATATAATTGAGAATGAGTGGCACGAGGATTATGAAAAGTAAATATGAATTTTAAAGAATGAAAAGAATTTCAAGTTTTTCTAAGAAAATGTGACAATCGATAGTTTCGCAGATTTCTTTTTAAAACTATTTCTACGTGATTGTTATTATTAGTTTTCTAATGAAAATAGCTCTATATACATATTATAGAAAATAGAATATACTGTACGGTTATTATTATTTTTGCAAATAATTTAAATATAAGATATACAGTCGCAATTCTAAAACTCTTAACCAGATTTTTAAAAATAAAGACTTTTATTACAAAATTAAAAATAATTCGTAATTTTTAATACACTTGAGTATTTTTTGTAATCTGCTATAATTTGTATGAACGAAAATAAGTTATTTTCGATTTAAAAATAATTTTTACAAACATTTGAAAAAATTGAGTACATATCGTGAATGAAGTATAATAATAGGAATGTGACTATTTTTGACAATTACAAGATGATGCTTGTCAAAATGCAAGATGACAAGTCGACTTTTTGTGGCGCCAAGATTACCAGGAATACTTATATGGATACGATATTAAGCAATGAACAAATACAAAATAAAATTATTTATATACATGTGTAATAGAATCATTTACCAGATGGTCATCCCCAAATTATTATATTATTTTATTTATAAACAGTATAAAATTTCGAATTTTTTCGTAGTTTTTCAAAATGCAATTTTTTAAAATAAGTTCTTAAAATTTGCTTATAATTTTTTTTTTTATAATAAACAATGTATAAGATTCAATTTGTTTTACTTAAAAAATACTGCAAAATAATAATATTATGAACAGTAACCGCATATGTATCTCAATACTTATGTGACAGTATAGTAAACGAAACGATATTGTTTGACTGTCAAAATAATTTAGTGATAACATAAATAAAAAAGAGACAAGTGGCATCGAGGAAGTTTCTATTTAAGATGTGTTTACTTAAGAATTACGGTAGTTCAGAAATAGTTATAGAAATACGGATTTTTCAGTGTGGGAGAAAATATACGCCACCCAAAGAAAACTCAGCTGAGATCAAAACTCACGACAGATTGCATCTGTGCGATGGCGCCATACCGTCTTGTTTGTTTTAGTTTTAGGGACCTTGATTAACCTTCATTTTCTATAACTTAATACAACTTTAATGAGGTTGTTAACATTACTTCGACCAATTTAGTTACACTCCCAGAATGGAATAATTTTTATTGTGCTTATATTGATTCAATAATTTGCAATTATTTTAATTGTTTCAAAACATTTTGTATAATTATGTATCTCATCAAACGAAACATTGATACAAAATGCATAAAATTATTGCTTTGTCAATTTTAGTTTTAGATTGAATAATGACTAAATTACAACTTGCATGAAGAAGGTGATTGACAATAATTTGCAAATAAAGATAATTTTCATTCTGCTGATTTGAAATGCTATTTTATTTCATCTCCCATTCAAATTATAAAAAGGGTGTGTGATATTACGTTGTTCATACAAAATATTTACTGCACTCTATCTATGACTCGTTATTTGTCAACTAGAGAAAGATGGAATAATGAAATGATTACATGTAATGTTCAAGTTCTCTTTTCAATTTAACAAAACCATTTTCTCGTTTCCGTACATAGAGTATTTCATTTTTCATTTCCAGTATCATATTTGCATTATTGCAATCGCCGCACATTCAGCGTACTGCAAATTTATCGTAGTTTTAATCCGCACATTTGTACAGGCTAGGATGGCGCTGAAATAATTCTGTGCCATCATACCGCTCGACCGTGACGCTTTATTGGAAATTTCGAGGAGAAAAACACGCATAGTAGGTATTTCACAGCTGATGTGAAGCAGCATTAATTTGGATGCGCTGCAAAATCTTACGCTTGTACTGGCGAGACAATCATTAGACTGGGGAATAAGCTACAAGAGCTAAACTTTTTTTCTACAGTTTTTTTATTCACTTTGCATCATATACACAATTTCGGTGTGATACAATAATTGTACAGAATATTTTTTAACAAATATCCGTCGCAAAAATACGCTCACATAATCGATCGTGCTATAAAATATATGTATGGGTTGAGTTTTCATTTCCAGGAATTTTAAACCCCAAACGTTAGGCTTCTAACCAAACAAAGCAATTTAAATAGATGAAGATTCCAGATTTCAAGGAAAAGGATTTTGACCATAAGCTTGAAAATCCCAACTTGATATAATCTTCATAATTATAATCACAATAAATGGTATAATTATAAGATCATTTCGTGTGTCTGAATATTGAAGTGCACTGAAACGTATTAAAATATGCTACTATGAAAGATAATGGGAGATAAAAAATTTTCAATTATTAAGTGCTGCGTATAACTGCACTGATGACTATACTTTCATCTATGCAGTACCGTTTTATTTATTTTTCCCATTTCGGTTAGAAAGAAAACAGCAGTTGAAAATGTGTTCTTGAATAAATTTGATTTCATAAAATTTGGGAAATTCCCGATCCATACTTTGGAATAGATACGATTTGCATGTGTTTAGGATTTCACACTCTCGAGTGTGACAGATTCTTTTGAATATCATGCATTCTTAGTGGTGATATTGAAAGAAAAAATTACGGCCGTTTGTCATTCACATTCAGCCTTAACAAAGGTGAAAACAATATTTTTAAAACCTGAAAACACAACTTTGAGTTTTCGATGGGAACCACTTAAGCTTCTTTTAAAATAAATACTAATGATTATTGATTTTCTATTAGACATTATCATTCAAGTTGTAACATAACCCGTTTGAATTTTTGTTGACTTGTCACGTCCATATGTATACTTTATTAAGAAAAGAACATTTTTAAAAGAAATTCCATTTTCTTGTTTTGTAAAAATGAAATAAATGAAAAAAATTAATTTTGCTTGTAATTGGCAAAATTTAAAAATCGCAAGTAGAAAAAAAAAAGTTTTATTTACAATTTGAAGAGATATGCCAGAAGTTATATACATGCACTCAAAATAATTTGTGTAAACTTACTATAACGTATTACGTACTCTCTAAATTCGAAAAAGTAAAAAGTCACTTTTAAGAAATGAAACTTTTTCAAAAAGCAAAAAAAATTATTTGCCAAATAAAAATTTCTTATACCTTTGCTTAATTTTCCAAATACAAGTTTTGTAAGTTTCTTGTACATGTACAAGAATTTTTATTTACACGATCCAGGTTTATCAAATTTATTGTATACATTTTACAAGAAAATCACATTTATTTTGGACAGTGTAAATTAATACATTTGGATGATTATATGAGTTTCTACAACGGTGTGTAGTTTCTTTTGAATTGTAGAGAAGAAATTCATAGTGAGGAGTTGATATTTTTGAGTGATTAATACTATTGGTCATGTTTTTTGCATTTCATTGATTTTGTACTAAAAATAATAAATGTTTGATATCTAAATAGATAAAACAAACAAACATTTAAGAAATAATTATTTTTAAATATATAACATTATTTGACAATATTTTTACATAAGAAAATGTATCAATATTGCTTAAATAATAAGGATTTTATAAGTTTAAACTTGATAAATAATTTTTTTGCCGAATAAAGAAAAATATTCATTCTGACCGGAAAAGCAAACTTTAAAATCTATGCGGATCTGGATTTGTTCATATTTTAACATAAAAATTTCCAAAACGACTTTAAAAACAGAGTCTTACATTTTTGTTGTATATTATTATTAGAGTATAATTGTACAAACTTTATGTTAAATCATTTTATGCAATGTAATTCACTATTATGATGGTTAATAAAGTCTCATACATCAAATATTTTCTCTCAATACAAAGTCTACAGTTGGAAAATGAATTTAAGAAAATAATTTGAAGTTAAATACAATATTTTAAACAAATGTAAAAATGATTTTCACTTGGTTAGCATATGTGTCTATGAATAAGTATACTTTAAGGATTCTTTCAATGTGAAAGCAATTTCTAATTGTAATTTTACTATACTAAACGTAAATTATTTGTTACTATTGAATACTTGAGTAATTTTACATGGATTTACCTAATGAGTTATAATCTAAACTTGTATATCTAAAGAAACAAAACAATATAAGTGAATGCTGCAAGCTATATTATAAATGTGAACAAGGAGAGACAACTTTTTGCTATAGAAGCCAATGTTATTTTTAAAATAAATTTATAGTTCAAGTTAATTTATGTTATGTACTTCATTTAATGGCTTTTATTTTATTTATATTATAAATATATTTTTAAAAAGTTATACTCCTAACTAATCACTTAAATGACCGTTTAATTTTGTGAATGTCGGTTTTAATCTGTTGTTTTTTTAATTTGCATTCAAACCAATTTTTAAGTACAAATGTCTAAGGAGAATTACGAAATGTCTAACGAGAATTGTGAAATTTTTTATCTTTAACCAAATTTTGTTAAAGAGTATTACATATATGTTTCATCCATAAAAGGCAATTTATTTAACATTGTTCAGTACTTTTTTAAAATTGGAAATTTTTAGATGAAAAAAAGGTACATCAATTTATATAGATTATTAGATATCAATGTTATGGTGTATTTAAAAATGGATTCATTAAGTTTTTTTCTGAATTTCTAAATTCTATTTTCCTCTTCTTTTTTTTTTTTTTTTTTCTTTTCAGGAATCCTAAAAACAATTTATTTTACATAAATGAGAATTTAATGATAAAGTCTTATATAGTTTTTAAATTATTGACGTTTGCAAAATTAATGTAAAAGAAAAATTTCAAAAAATCACAAACGTCGATAAACTAGAAAACAAAAGGTTTCTTTTTAAGCTTTACATTGCTATTGATGTATTATTTCCGCTATTTGAACACTTTGTAGTTAATCGTTAATGGTGAACTTTTAGTCAACACTGATTGCAATTCAATTGATGGTTGATATGCAGTTGATAATACAAAGATTATTTTAACGTTTGCTTGATATTCCTCTTTTACAAAGTTTAAATTATGGGTTTTAATTGAAATCTGTATTATTGGTACAAGTTTATTTAATATAAATAGGATTTTTTGAAATTATTTTACGTTTTCCTCCAAATAAGTCGACACTTAATGTTTTTTGTTGACACTCGTGAATACAAATGAAAATAAATACTGTATACCACATTTAATAATTGAAGTATATCTAATAATCCTGAACCAATAATACTATCATAAAATAGACTCGACAATTTTTATTTGCATTTTTTATTAAGAATTGTCAACAGTAGCTCATAAGTGTAAAACATTAAACAGATTAAACTGCACAGTTAAAAACAAAATTCTTATAATATAAAAAAGTAACTACGGCTGGCAAATGAACAGTCTAACAATTCTTAAACCAGACGTGTTATAAATATTGCAAATCTTTTATCGTTCAGATAATTATTAAAATAATCAAAGTTAGATTCAGACAAACACTTTTAAAGGGAAGCAAAAAGAAGTCTGCAGTGAAATAATGCGTGCGTTAAATAATGTGTCGAATGGTAAACTGAAAAAGAGAATTCTGTCGTTGAGGTATATCAGTTTGCAAGCGAACATCATTCCACTTGCGGCGTGCACAGCATCATTGCACCTCCGCTACAGCATGCGCAGAATTGTTGGGAGCTAGCCTCGCGCACAGATTATTATCAATGTCGCGCTCTCCTCTGCGCATTGCTTACCCGAATGAGTCCTGCAAAGGATATCTCCTTCCTGATCCTCAGTGTCGTGTCTTTTAAGCAGGGAGCACACGAACGCAGCCTTCAAACGTCACTCTCGACCTCTCATCCCTGTTTCGCGGTGAGATTAGGGGAAAGAGCCTCTCTGTCGGTAGAAAAGGAAAAGCAGACTCCGAGAGAGGACTCGTTCAAAACGTGTCAATCTTTAGCTCACCGTCACCGGATCCGAATCGCGGAAATAGATCACTGTTCTCTCTCTTTCTTTCAGTCAGGGATCACTGTATTGTAGTATGGTATACAGTGTTTTCCCCCGGATCTGGCAACATCGTTGCATCTCTGTCTGATCACCTGTGTGCTTGGCAATTGCGGGGCGTGCGAGATCGATGAAAGTAGGGATGAAGGCCAAAGTCTAGGTGGGAGTGAGCCGCCTTTGGAAGAATGCCCCAACGAGTGGGGATAATTAAAGCGACACGATCCCTGAGAAGAACATGATAGAACGCTGAAGAATGGTAACCATGGCGACGTGGATGCTATCCGGCCAATCGGCACTTGGCAGATAGGCGTGGCATTTCATTGGCCGGTGCCCAGGAGAAGGAGTCAAAATGAGACGATGCCAAAGAAAGATGTGGTAGCCAGCCCGGCTGCTGGTGTAACTGCATACAAACGTATCATGCTGGGTAGGGCCGGCTCTCAGATGCCGCGTTGTAAACGAAACCAGTTTGCTATCCGATACGATCGAGGCAACAGCGGAACCGCTTCGTGATCCTCATCCAAAAAGGTGTCCCTACCGTCGCCCGAGACTCTTAAAAATAAATAACATATAATAGAAGCTGTTCTACGAATATCATTCTGAGAGTGAATTCTCGTAAATTAATTGCGCAACACTGCCACTTGTTTGATGTGCAGTGTCCTGCTCCTTTCGCGTCCAGTGTCTTAAATGGTGTTGTGTTGACATTTGTGACTGAGAAGCCGGCTTTGATGACAGAGCTGGACCAATGATGCATCGATGCCCTCGAGCCAAGTACAAAACAACGGAATAGCTTAGAAATAATTAGTGACTTCGCAGCTGGCTGTTTCGGCGACAGTTTTCTAGAATGTCCGCGGTTGCCCCAGCTGGTCCCGGAGCTGGTCCGGGACCCATTGTGCCGGCGCCGATGTTCGCTCTTCCTACTCTGTCTTTTACTGTGGATCAAGTAGCCACTGTTTGCGAAACCCTTGAAGAGAGCGGAGACATTGAGAGACTGGCGAGGTTTCTCTGGAGCCGGCCGGTGGCGCACCCGAATATCCAGGGGTTGAACAAGAATGAGGCCGTGCTCCGGGCCCGGGCCATCGTGGCCTTCCACTCGGGACAGTACCGCGAGTTGTACGCGATCCTCGAGAGACACAAGTTCACCAAGGACTCGCACGGTAAGCTCCAGGCTATGTGGCTGGAGGCGCATTATCAAGAGGCCGAAAAACTGCGAGGCAGACCGCTGGGCCCTGTTGACAAGTACCGCGTAAGAAAGAAATTTCCGTTACCAAGAACTATTTGGGATGGCGAACAAAAAACACATTGTTTTAAGGAACGAACGAGGTCGCTGTTACGGGAATGGTACCTTCAAGACCCTTATCCCAACCCTGGAAAGAAAAGAGAACTCGCCAGCGCCACGGGTCTTACACCGACTCAAGTGGGAAATTGGTTCAAAAATAGGAGGCAGAGGGACCGAGCTGCTGCTGCAAAAAATAGGTAACATTTTGTGGTTTTACTGCTTTTTTTCAGTTTGCCTTTTTTTGCACATGCGGATTTTGTCTAGTAACATGACAAATTAGAAATGTGTATACACAAAATTGGTGTCATGTAGGTAGATTTATTTAGTGTTTGTTAATTGTGTGTCTTGTTTTTAAACCCACTTTATCTGCACACTTTTTCGGGTTCTCATATATTTTTACACTAGAGAATTATCTTTTCTTCACACTTTTGCATAGGAAAATCAGATTTTACAACTGATAACAATTTTGTTATATTAGATTGAGTTGCACAAGGTTTGGAAAATAATGAACATTGTTATTGACATGGACAATATTCAGAAAAAATTTTTTGATTTGTTGTCAATTTATTTAACATTTTATTTTAACTTTGATGAATTTAGAATTTTAGTTAAAAAAAAGATTTGGAGGAATAACAGAAGACCAACTCAATGTTGAAATTATTGCATTATTTTCAATTTAGATTATTCTGATAAAATATCAAATTACAATCTTATCTTGAGTTAATAATAAAAAATAATATATCATTGCTGGTATATTTAATTAAGAAATATTATGTATGATAATTTTTTAAGTAATTATATATTTTATAACTGTTTTTAAAATATGTATAGTTTTTTAACGTTCAATCGATATATGTTTTAAATATTAAATTATTACAAGTATCAAAGTAAGTTTTGTAAATATCTTTATTTATTTATTTTAATTACGGTAAATCTCTGTGATAAAATTGTGAATAAAAATATATGTCTGTAAGTTGATTCCATATCCCTAAAAATGATAATTTTTTTCATCTTAATTATACTAAAAAATATCACGTATTTAAGAAATTGCGTGAGAAATAGAATTTTGGATTACTTATATGACTTTAGTTAATTAACCATTTTTATTTTATATTATTTGTTAAGCATTTAAATTCGTTCATATTTAATATCTGTATTTCCATGTTTATAAATATAACTAATATTCTGAATTAAATTACAGTATTCATATATTCTATTATCCAAAATATGTGGATTTATTTTTAACTAAATATAACACTTTAAATGACATTTGACATTTTATAAATTTAATTTCAATGTCATTAATGAAAAATATTTATAGAAGAAATAATGGTTTAAAAATTTTTTTTATAATATACATTTTATTATCAATACTTCTGAAATTTTTTTAATAGTTCTCTTTTAAAAATTTCATTTTGTTTAAAATTAAAAATACAAAACATTAAAATTGCTGACTGTTATTCATATCATTGTTATATTGACATCAGTTTGATGAATAAGGTTTCACATAAAGTATCTTTTCAAAAACATAATAGAAGAGTAAAAGTATTCATTACACAAATTAAAACAAGTTATTTTCTTCTCTATTGGTAATTTGAAAAGCATAAATACATCTGAAATGATCGTGGTTTCATACCTAAAAACAAATAATATATAGAAAAGAACATAAATTATAGTGAGCTCAGAATAAACGACGGTGTAAAAATATTCAACGTGACACATGACATCAAAGATTTGTTTATTAAGTAACGTTTAATGAAACTTAATCGCAGTGCGATTAGTGGTTTAGGTGCCTTCATACAAATTGTTATGTTGTCTTCAGCAAACGAGCCTTTGTACCCAAGTCATCCCCAATGTCCCGACTGAGGGTCTCGTAATTTTATTTCGACATCCGTCGGAGGGTCGGCTGCCGTCGGACGGACGATTTTCAAATTATGTCTTTCAAATCGCATTCCGCAAACGTCCCAGTCTCCTTTTACAACGATTGTAACATAATGTCATTTCACAAATCACGATAAATGCTGCCATGGGTGGCTTTTATATTTGCATATTTTATCAGAGATATCAATTTATAAAAGAAATCGTGATTTCTGATTGAAAATGCTTTTATTTTACCAGACATAATTAAATAATATTTATTATTATATAAATAAAATTAAAATTATCATTTTTTTTATTATTATGTAGTGTGCATATAATTATATTTCATAAGAAATTATATGTAATTAATAAAATAATCAAAGATTCATATTGTTTGATGACAAATTTATAAATAATAAGTAGCTAATGAAAATAATTTACAAGTGATTTTAATTTCTTTTATACTCTATAATAGAAGTTGGACATTTTTTATTGTATGAAACGTGATAGGCCTCATCTCTCACTTACAATATAACAATACATCTATAACTCAAAAGACGGTCATTAGTTCTACACCATTACAATAAATCAGAAAATGGTTTATTTTAAGTTTTGCAGGTATGAAAATTGTCAGCTCCTACTATTTACATTTCTCACCTCTAATTTACGATTTTGGAAGAAACAGATGTTATTGGCTTAAGTTTCAATAAAATTGGGAATATTTAACGATACCGTGCAGTTGAAATTTCGGCACAGTAGTATTGTTAATGCAGTCTTTGAAATTTAAATGCGCTTTTTTTCAACTATTTTTAATAGAAAACTATTTATAATATAATTAACACACATATCTTTTGTTTCAATTTGCTTCCTACATAGACGAACATAAATCTACGTTTTGAATGATTACAATATTTGACAGGAATTTATTTTAGAATATATTGATAAATTCATTAATATTGTAATAATATAAATATCAACAATGAAAAAAATAATATTTATAAATAATAGTCGAATGATTCTTGGTGGTGCATTTGCAATGTCATTTTTATTCTATATATCTTATCGAAACTGGTATTATATTATTTTATACAATTATGTACAATATCAATAATATTAATGGTTTTGTTTCATAGTAAAGCATTAAAATAGAATTTTAAATAATACATTTCATATTAAATATAATTAATAAGATGATTGAGCAATTTGACTAAAAAGTTAAAAAGAATTGACTGTTTCTGCAAAGTATTTTACTGTAATGATTTTTGGAGATTTTAAAATATGTCTATGTAAAATCTAAAATATTATTTTTGTTACACCCGTGGCACTGTAGAAAAATTGTCTTAATACTGTAAAGTATGCGAGAAATTTCAATAGAAAAACTAGTTTTTATCTCTGAGGGAGATTTGTTAACTGTTCTCTCTCTAGGGAACGAAATCGATTTGGGCTCCCCAAATAGTAGAGAGTTTTTGCTTGCACTAGTAGAAAAAATATCGTATACATCGCAAGAAATATTTTTTTTAAAATATTTTTTGGCTCCTGTAGATGGAGCGCAGCACGAAACATAACCTCAAACCAGCTTCGGCATCTCTCGAGAACAAAAAAACCCCATCTGAGGGGATAAAAGCGAACTTTTCAGATACACAATTTACTATTTTGTTATAATTTTGTTAACATTTTATTGTAAAAACATTTACAAAATATAATTAATTTAAAATCTTCGAAAAATAATATTTTTAAATAAACTGAGAATATTTTCACGTTATCAATATGCAACTGTAAATAATTTGGTGGTTATTGAATTTTTTACAATTTAATCATGAGATATTGACCAAATTCAAATACAAAATTTTTATTGACTAAGTGAAAAATCATAAAAGCAAAAGTAATGTAAAAATTGTTAGTTTAATGTAAACTAGTATTTGTATTATATTTCAGTTGTATTTATAGGTAACAACAATGGTTTCGATTTTTTGTGAGGTTAATAGTTAATGGAAATTCTCATTTACATATATTATATTTTAAAAAACACTTAAGTCAATAAAACTAGTGAAAAACTGGATATTTTGGTGAATAATTTTGAACGTTTTATAAAATTTACAAATTTTCAAGGAGGTACACAAGATTTCGATAAAAATACAAACCATAAAAACTTGTTTTGCCCAAAACCTTCTTTATAATTATAATGATTATTTTCATAATTTTATTACATAAATATAAAGTATGGAATTTTTGTTGCTTTGTAAATTAAATTATAATACTGATTGAAATGTCAGTTTTCATTAGTTGCATTATTCATACTACAGACTTTTGATTACTAAATAAAATAATTTAAGAACATTTGGATTCTATTATGTAGAACAAGATTATTTTGAACTGAGTTTGATACGGATTTGATTAAATTTTGTTGAATGCTAAGCAATAATTAATTTGAAAATGCTATTATTATTAGCTCACTTAGGGCTTATCAAATACGTTCGAATTTTTTATAATTTTTAGAACCTCCTCAGAATATCTTTGTTCAAGACCCTCAATAGAGTTTTAAAAAATTATAACAATTTGTGAAAAATTGTATTATAGAAAAACTTTGTTGTAGATTTTTCAGTTTTTTATTCATAAGGGACGTTTAAAAATTTGTTGCGTTTTGTATTAAAATTTTGTTCTTCAACACGGTTGAAATAAAATAATTTTATCAAATTATTTTAAAAAATACATTTCTTTTGATGTAAATTTAAAGACCTTTACTATGAGTACATAGACTATGATGCGACTTTTTTAATTATACTCCTATGAATTTAGATTTAGCTAATCAGTAACAAGCTTTAAACTAGCTAACTATCAGACACTATGATACAGTTTTGTGTAACACAACACCTAAGGTAACCTCAAAATGTCAATAAATATACACCAAGAATGAAGCACTAAAATAATGTTACAGTCAGATTTATTGCAAACTAAATTCTTTTCTTTTCAATTTATTTACATTTTATATATATTTATTTTTTTATTTTTACTTTATATTATTAAAAATAAAATATCAAGTAAAAAATTAATATACATATGATTCATTATTACACAGTAGATATATTTCTACATTTGAACATTTATTTTATTATACAAGCCATTTTGATACAATAAAAAAAAATGTTCACTTTTACAAAATTGATAAAGATATTTTTAAACAAATTACGTGATTTCTTTATTGGCATAAATTATTATTATTAATTATAATACATCACAACATAAAATAACATTATATAACTTTAGCTCTAACCATATAAATAAATTTTATTATCAAGATGAGAATAAATGAAAATTTAGTGTCAAAGCAATTGTAGTTACATCCACAGAATTGATGTTGTTTTGATAAACATGTGCTTACAATCCACTGTATCCCCAACATAATAATTTTCTCCGAGTAAATAGACTAATTTTTTGTTACAAGAACATCAAATATTATTAATGAAACGTCATTTATCGAATCATTAACTGATACAAGAATAATAAATATCGTTTCACAAAAAAGTGTACAACAATACTTGTGTAAATATCAAAACACCAAAACCCAAATCAATTTCAAATTAATTGTTCTCAAGCACACAATGATCTAAATTCATTGTGCTTGACTCCAACCACTTAATAGCAAATTTCACCCTCACAAACCGTACATGATCAATCAATCTTTTTTTTTCACCTCGAACACTGAAAAGTCCAAAAGGAAATGAAATTAATTATTTATTTTATTTTCGCGTTTGATTTTCATTAAATCGATACACACCAGAACTGCGATAGTTCGAGCTCTGAATGATAAATACATTAACTCCAAAATGATACAGTGTAGAAACATGCATATACAGAATAACATAATATGTTGCGGGTCGTCCAAATATCACACGCAGTTTCGTCGCATTCAGCACGTCTCTCAACTGCGAAATAATCTTGCGTTGTGTGATATATTCCGCAATCTCTCTGCTGCAGAGTGGTAGTGGTAGACAGGCAGATTATGTAGACATAAGCGCGGAAGAGACCCGCCCCGAGGAACTCGACGGTCTTTTCAGAAACGTCGAACCGAGTATTGCTGAAGTCAGGAGGCGGCTGCCAGCATCGCGGTATATTTTCGCGGTCCAGCGAACGAGTTATTCAATATGCTCAGCCCCGAAAGCCCCGGAGCAATCTCTTCTCGAGCTCGGGTCTCTCCATCTAGCTTTGTTTGTGCACACTCACACACCGACACACACACACACACACACACACACACACACACACACACACTTTCAAGCTCGAAGAACGCAATTTGGAACGCGAATATGTGCGACGACGAGACTCTGTCGGGGTTTGTTCATCGTACCTGTTTCCATTTCAACAGGATCGAATTAGCGATCAACGTTGACTGCATTACAACGGTGACTCTCTCACGTCTTCCTTTCATCGTTTCGTAGCCAATAGTGTGATTAATACGCGACAGCGAGCACAGCCACTTTGACGAATCCGAATATGATATCAACAATTCTTGTTTCTGCAAATGTTTTTTTCGTTCTCCAACTTTTTTTTCCTAATTGGACTTGTTTGTTTTATAATTTTCAATTTGTTTGTTCTTTTTGACTAAAATGTTTGGAGTAATACGAATATGTGATTTGCAATGTAAAACTTACTTCGAAACCTTCGAACTGATTTATATTGTGGGAATTTTAAACACTGATGATGTAAATCTAATAATTCAGCCGTGAACATTTTGATTGATATTTGATCGACTCGACTATACCATTTTCTAATTGAGCGTATAATAATTGGGATTTGTTTATGATTTATCAATTTTGTAAAGCTCCAAAAATATGGGCAGTTTTGGGAAATCTGGCTTTGACTAATGAAAATTGAGTACTAAAATTCTATTTTCATTTTGTTTTTATATATGTACTATTTTCAAAGAATTAGTTTAATGGTTCAATTATTTGTGAAAATCGTATAGTTGAACTTATTTTCAATATTTTTGCCAACTTTTGTACAATCATAAAATGTATTTTTTAAAATATAATATGCAAAATATTATGATCCAGTTTTTTTCTATTTTATTTGACTTTTTTGCTTGGCATCAAAACTTTTAAGATCTTATCAGTTGGCATTTTCGAAGTAAAGCTGATGTTGAACTCGAGCTTTGAGTGGATATATATATGGATAAAACAAAGGTCGTCGTTAAAACCTTTTCCGATATCACCCCTATACCATACACGTAATGGAGGTTTTGTCTCAGCTCTTACATTCTCTGACGTTATGATATTTTGATAAAGTCTCCGGTGTATCTTCGGATGTTTACGCAAACAACCCTCCTGCCTTTTATCCTGCCAAGCACCTTCAAATCACAATTCAGCCACATGAAATTGACTTTCCCAACAAAAATGACATTTATGGCATTTTTGAATATTATTTTGATTGACACCACGACATGCTTGTGACTAGTCACGTATATGTGTCATTTGGTCATTTTGCCATTATTTCGATGACCTTAAATGATGACCTTAAATGGTGACAACTGACGCAAGAATGACCACAGCAAAAAGTTTGAAGTAGACCAACCAATGACACGTGCAAAAATATACTCGTATTTCTGCATTAAATTGTAATTTCACTGGTTGTTAAATTGAACAGTACTTTACCAATTACCACAGTTTAGTTTCTAGTCAAAAAGCTGTACTGCCAAAACTATATTTGTTTTATGACATCAAAATGATGTGTACAAGTTTGCTGTATTTAATTTTGAATGCATGCTCGAATACTTTGCAAATTCTTTGGTGTGAATTTATTCTTTTGGCTTGTGTCTGATCTCTTAGTTTTGAAATTTCATAATACATACATGTTATCGATTTATTATTACAACATGCATGTGCATTTGTGGAAAAGTGGTTGCATGCAACGCTGGTCATTATGGATTACGTGTGCTGTATACGACGAACGATTTGCAAAAGAGTTGTGGAGCGAATCCATCTGACTACGACCATAGGGCAAAACACAAAGACAAAGGCAATGATTAATTTCACGTCGGGTGCGGGGAATCATTAGCGTCGGAGCACCATGACACCTGCTCGCACGAGCTCTTCGTGATAGATTGCGTTATGCCGCAGGATTATGCGCGGCAGATTCTAATGATTCCGAATTTCTTGATACGAAAGAGGAACGAATTGCTACGAAAAAAGAGCAGTCTGCGATACTTTTTCTTTTTGCACGTGACCTTTCTCGCTTGATTTACGATAAAATATCGTACACTGATCAGCTTCAATTATTTTTTCAAATTAAAAGTTGAGTCGGCAGAAAATCATGAGATTACTTTACTACCTCAAAGCAAAAGCTAATTTCAGCTATTGACAACGAATTTGTGAGCAAAATTAATATACCGTAACTATGATTATTACTATATGTTATATACGTTTATCCTAGAAATTAATTTTTGATAATTGAGCATAGTGATAATAAAGTCACGTTAGAATATGAATATAAACTGTGTAAAGTGAAGCTAACATTGTGTGATTTCGTAAGCTGATGTATATCTATATAGTATCGGTTTTTTTTGGGAAAAGATTTAGAGATGTGCACTCGATTTCTTCGACAGTCGAAGAAGGTCCTGTGCCAAGCCACCTGTGATATAAAGTTGCACGCGGTATACAGATCTCGGTGTCTGGTTACCGGTTAGCAGTGAGCCAGGTTCTCTCGGAGTATCTATATGCTTTTCTAAAGACTACCTCACGTGTATAAAGGGAGTCTCGTTCTATGTGGGGGTGTATCAAATGTCCTTCCATGCGGTCTCGTCTACGGTGTCCGGCTACCCCTCGCTCGTTTCACGGTTAATTAAGCGCCTGACAATCTGACCACGAGAAGGTTAGCGGTTAGATCGTAAACTTCGGCAACTCGTAAACGGAAGGAATTTTTCGAGCATGAATGAAGATACCTAGATCCAACTCAGCGTCTCGTATTCCGCAATTTCAGAATGAAAACCTAACACACGTATGGGTATATTAAAATCTAAACGATCTTGACGTTTTGCCCAATTTTTTATTATAAATTCAACGTAAAATTTTTGTTCTCAGAACAGTCATGTCAGATTCTATGATTATACAAAGCATAATTACGCAAAAAATCTGTAATATAATTTTACTTTGTTCAGAGAATTTAATCAAAGAATTGCACTTTTTGTTTTATTTTTTTCTAGCACTTGTTAATTATTGACGAAATAACATGATAACGAACGCTTGTTAAATGACTATTGTTTACGTCACCGCTTTATAAGCCAAAGAAAAGACATCTTGAGAAGCGGAAAGGCGTTAAAAAGAGCACTTGAAAAGCTGGTAAAGGTAAGCGATACCTTTGATCGTCTTAATTCAGGTCAAAAAAATGGAATGTGAAGAAAAATAATGGACCATTTAAAAGAGCCAGAATCTTATTATGAAAAAAAAATTTTTGTGTTTCAAGGTGAATAGTGAAAGCTTCTAATTATAAAATTATACGACTAAATCGGCTCGTAAGATCTAATTTCATCACCTTAATGTCTCGTTTTTGTTCTAAAGAAACGAGAAAAAAATATCGATAGAAAAAGACTACATTTTCTCATAAAATCAATACAAACTGCTGGCTGAATTAGAGGCTGTTGTCCGTCATCTTGGTCTAATGTTTGACCGCAGAATGCACGTAAAAGGGGGAACCCCCGCAGAGACAGTGAGAAAATAAGCAAGAAAAGTGACGCCAGCAACGAACGACCTGAAAACAAAAAGTGATTGCAAACAAGTGACAGCTGCTTCGCTAATAATTACCCCATTTTTTCTCCAAAAAATGTGTCCAATTATACTTTTCTTTTGTCCCAATTTAATGATGTTCGATCATTTTACAAAACCCATATATCAATATCAGCTTGGACAATCAACGACCAAAAAAACGTGAGATTATTTGTGTGGACATCATTATATAAGTTATTAACTTTTTTTCTCATACAAAAGGTTTCCTCTAATTCGAAAACGAAACTTCGTGTGTCCCAACAATAAGTGTGATTTCTTTGACAAATATCGGCCAGTTCTTGACGGATTAAACGTTGACGTTGTTTTGACGTCATTGCCTCGAGCATGAAATATGCTCTTCTTCTTTTTTTCGTCCATTCTTTTGCTTTTGTGTCACCCAGTATAAATGTTTTTTTCCACGTAAAAATTTGTGCAGTTCAATTTGAATTTAAGTTTTTTTTCTCTATCAGGATCATGATACTTCTTTTGTGCGTCTTGTCTTTTGTGAGTTTTTTTCTTTTCTTTTTTATATACACTAGGATCCATGAAATGTTCTATTTTATTTTCTATTTAAGTGATCGTATATTCCGATTAACGTGATCATCCATAACTTAGTGGTCGTCTGATATAGCTTTTCTTAGATTTCCTCTCTAACGTGAGTTCTCAGATCAAAGGCGAAACTAGAACCGATATAGATCGTTTTACCGATGAAGATATATTTGGTGTATCGTGTTCTAATCCTTCACCCAATCTAAGGGCCGGACAAATGCTTATAAACGTCAATCGGTTGAGGTGAAACACGGCACCGACAGCTAACGACTTGGCCATGATTTAGCACATATAACGCACAAGCGTTCTCGACGGTTGTGTTCTTTCTTTAACTTACCGGTGCGCGTGATTGTTTTATAATTAAGCCGTTAACGGACAAAGAAGACGGGTGATTAATTGTTTTCAAATTGAAAACATGTATCGAAGTATCGTCTTCATTTCGCTGCGCAAAGTATTTGCCCCGATTTGTTGACCGATCGTCCGAGAGACGAGTAAAAAGAAGAGATTATAAAGTGGAAACATTTTTTACACAACGTTTTTTTTGTTCTTCTTCAATCATGAAAGTTATTCAGAAAAATGTGTTAAACCACTTTTATCATTTATATTTCGTTTTTGTTATACTCGTTATAATATTGACTTTTAATTAAAATGAATTATACTGTGTTTAATTTAAAAATAATTTATACAAAAATGTATATTTCAAGTTATTTTGGTTTTTTATTTTAATTTTTGTTATTATTTATTTTATGTGAGGTGTATGAGGATAATTTTAAGATGTTAAAGCGTTATTTGTTCAGATGACGGACTTTTGTGTTTTTTTTTCAATTTTTTAAAATGTTTATTAAATTATTTAATTTTTTTTTTTTATATAATAGGCATGTACGATTATCGAAGAAGCAGGATTCAAATGATTCCGACTCAGAGGAAATACTATGTAAATCAAGCCGTAGAAATTCCGAGGATAGTGCATTTGCAAGGTAAATTACGCAAAATATTTATAAATAAATAAACGGTAAACTGCATGATACTTCAAGACAATTTAATTTGCTATTCAAATAAACAATTTAAAATTGCATGTAATTTCAATACAAATAATAAACAAACATCAATAAATCGTTGTATAAATTTTATGATATTAATTTGTATGACATATAATAAAAATTAAAATAAAATTTACATATCTATACAAAAATAACGAACATGTTGTTCAGAAAAACTACTAAACTAACAATCGTAAATCAAGACACATGGTGCTTCACTATGTAAACTAGGATGGGAAAGTTATACTATTCATTTTGAGTTCCATAACCATTGAAAATAAGTTTATTGACCAATAGAGACAACTCTGAATGGGAATTTCCTACTTTGATCTGTTTGGACGAATTAAGGATTAGGAAATTTTTCGAAAAGAACACAATTCTTTAAATATGCTGAAGAGATTCCTTATGATCCAGCAAATTTTTATTTTAATTACCAATATTTTTTTAGTTTTTAAAATATAATGAATCAAATCATTTTTTTAAATAAATACAAATATTTTCTGCGCAAAACAATCTGACTTTGTAATTCAGTCTCATTCATATAATAGTTTTATTGTTACTGCTTGGTCATCAAAAAGCACATTTTCTAATGTTGATAATCGTCGAGTGATTTTATTCGCACAATGCACATCATTTGCTTAAGTGGCATTTCATACAGTCGCCTTCAGAGATAACAAATTGGACATTTTTTCATTTGGTATTTAAAATAAAATTGATTAATAAATATTTTTCATAGTTTGAAAATTATTTAATTTAATTATAATTCGTGATGAATGAGCTCCAGAATGACAATCACATAAATTTACACAAAATTAACTAAAAAAATAAAATAACTTATGTTTGATTATACTTCAAATTAACCTTGCAAAGAAGACTAAGACAACATTAGAAAATTTCATCAAGATCTTTTTTACATTTCAAACGCAAACTTTGCAAAAATGGTTTTCAAAATATATTTTGTATGTTGCTTATAAATTTCGGATTTCATAAAAAGTTTTCTTTTATACAAATTTGATTAATAATCATACACTTTTTCGATATGCAAAATTTATCATACTCAAAGCTGACAGTACTCATCATAATAGTATATAACTCTTGAATCGTACAAACATGCAGCAATTTTTTGAACTTGCGTAACTTCATTACTGCGAAAGCTCGGTGTAAAAATTCAATTTCCTGCGAAAATCCCCAAATCCTCGGCTTCAATTCGTCGGATATTCAAGATGACGCGTAACAATATAAGATAACGCGCGTGAAGATCGATAGTTGATAAAGAGAGTTGATGTTTTCGATCCGTTCTTACACTTGTTATCGTGTTGGAATAACTCAACCGATGAAAGAACTGCAAGAGGGCGCGCAGGATACTGTGTCACGCTGATAAAGCAAGGATGAGAGCGAAAGAAAACACAAAACACACTTGAGAATTGCCGGCGAATCGAGTGTCATTTGTCTTCAACTCCCTTGAGTACACTGAAATTACCAAACGCGGTGAAGAATTGTCAAATCAATACAAACCTTGTTTCAACGCTTTATTGTTTTAGACCTGTGACTCCTTAACGCTATATACTATACTCCCTTCAATGTATGGATCCTCAAAAATGTTTTTTTTCTAGTCCACTTACACCCAGAACAAATACTTTTTATTTCATACCATAGATTGTTTTTTTTGTGATTCACAAACAGACATTTTTTCTGTTCATATCAATAGCGATTTTTGGTTTGATTTGTAAAAAAAGACGTTTATTGTTAATTAAAAAACTAGCTTTTGTAAAAAACTCGTTTCAATACACTGTGAAACTGTTTTTAAAATAAAATTAATGGCATATTCGATTGTCCGATCGTTTTTCAAAGTTGCGCTTCTCTCTGTGCATTCTCATTTTCGGTCTTCACTTTGGGCCATTTGGACGAGAGAGCGCGTTCTCGAAATCTATTTTCACCGTTGGACAGATGTAACTTGGCACTCGTGGCAGTGATGCGTGCATCGATCGTCAAATGTCTTTTCTCTCTCGCTCTCGTCGGCAACCCTCTCCAATCTACAGTCAATTGTTTCCAGCTAAACTGTTTGCCTTTCAGTCGGCACCCTTTTGCCGCGCGGGACGTCTATTTGCTCCGTTAAACGCGGCGTACAGTGAATTCAGTGCACACACACAGG
>JABFPM010000724.1:0-25554 GCA_022817325.1 Idris sp. 1 HC-2018 | reverse complement strand
TATACTTAATTGTTATCAACCAGTATAAATCTATTTTATAAATATCAAACAAAATAAAAACGTTTTGAAAAAACCATAAATCCTGCTGATGCTCACTCAACTTTTTTTTCAAGATTTTGGTGATATTTTTTTACTAACAAAATATCTTAAAGTCAAAATATTTCAAAATTTTATGAATCCCAAAATATATTAATTAAGTGGATAACAAAAATTATGAAAAATATATTCATTACAATGGACGTCCGAAAGGATTAAAAACCGTTAAAATGTGAAAAACATTGTCTTTTAAAAATTATTATTTCAGGTTTTCTGGAAAATCGAATGTGTCCACTGAACCAAGGACCATTAGTAGGTGGCCGAACAATGACGCCTGGACCAATGGGACCACCAGCCCCACAGTACGGAGGAGGTCGACCGCCGGTTCCACCGCCAGGTGGAATGCGACCACGAATGCCACCCCCGCCGATGCATGGGCCCATGCCCGGTCCAATGCACGGCACGATGATGCGCCAGTGGCTGCCCCCTCCGCCTCGTGGGTCGATGCCGATGAGGCCCAGAATGATGCTTCCACGACCTCCACCTATGTTCGGACCTCGAGGCCCGGGCGGACCCAGACCACCTCCCATGTGCCCACCAATGATGGGACCCAGACACATGATGGGACCTGGCATGCGGCCCAGAGGCATGATGCCCGGACGTCTACCACCGCACATGAGACCCAGATTTCCGAATCACAATGGCCTGAAAATGAAATCTGCAAACAGTACTAAGAAGGCCAACAAAATTGAGGTATATAAAAGACCCGCTAACACAAAAAAACCTCTTACTAAGTGAACAGTTTCACTTGAAATTAAAAAAAATCACAAACAACACTTACACTCAGAATTTATATAAATATATTTATTTTATACATAAATATATTTATTATTGTATGTAAATTTTCATGCAAAAGCTCATTGTCAGTAACTTCACTTATGTTTTTTCAATTTAAATTTCTTGCTTGTTCAATTGTATAAAGCGAATTCATGTTTTTTTTTGTATTACTTTTCAATTGTCTTCGCTGGCATTGTCTCAAGATATATAAATTTTGGAGCAGTAATCGATTTTGAAATTTAACTGACACTAACTGTTAAGAAAAGGCACAAATTTTGTATTTCGTGCACTAGATTCAATTGTACATCATTTATGAGTTTTGTTTACACTTCATTTAAAAGAATGAAGCAGGTTGAAACATTAACCAAGCCGATTATTTTTTATGAATTGTATGCACTACAGAAAAGTTGTTTATTACAAAGAGTTTGAATTTGAGTAAAGATTTAACTGGTGCAACTAAATAATACATCTTTAAAAGTTTAAATAATGAATATTTTTTGGAACTAAATGTTTGCAGCAAAATGTATTTCTAGTGCATTTATACATAAAATATTATTGGGTGCAAAAATATAGATTGTAAATTTCAAAATGTTTAATTAATTAAAAATCGTGCATAATTTGAAAGATATCAATATATTTTTTTATCAAGAACAAAATAACATCTAATAATAAGTTTGTAAAAAATATAATAAATTTTGTTACAAAAAGTCATAACATTTTTAAACTTTGTTTGAAATTTGATTCATGTTTTAAAGATATTTCGAACTATAAAACTTCAACAACAACAACAAATGTAAATTTAACTTTTAATATTTATCTCATTTAGCTTAGTTCCCTTTATATTTTGAAATTTATCTTTGGATCAACAAACATTTTAATGTTCAACTTTATTTCCAAAGTTTTGATACCAAAAAGGGGGGGAGATAGGTTAAAAAATTATTCAAATTACGTAACGTAATTTGTGGTTTGTTCTTTATAATTATTTTGAGATGAAAATTTCATCAAGTGCACTATATATTGAATAAAAAAAAACAAGACATTCTAAAATACATTTTGCAACTTCTAAATCGCGTAATTTTCAAATTTTGTTACTACAGAATTTTACTGTTAATGTTGACTTCTCTCTTTTAGAAGTGATTTTTTATTGCATATTTAATATAAAAAATACTAAAATTATGAAATTTTATAAACTGAAATACATACACAATTTTAATTTATTTTTAAAAATTTAATAATAAAATAACGGGGAATTTTATAAAAAAAAGTATTTATTTTAAAATTCTAAAATATGAACGTTTGATATTTATTGAAATGCTTAAGTTACACCCTAAAAATCTTTCTTTAATTTGAAGCATGTTCATAATTTTTCTGTCAGTAGCATAACTGCATGAATTAATCTTTTAATCTGAATAAGTTTAAAAACTTATTCATAGTCATACCTTGTATTAAAAATATTTAAGCAAAGTCAAATTTGGCAGTGTTAATTGTTTAAGATTATATATAAATTCAGTAAAAATTAATTAAATTGGTGCAGATTTTGAGATCAACTGAACCTGCTTCTTTCACAAGATTTTATCATCAAAAGTGTCTTTCAATTTGTACACATACATTTGTCTAAGAAAATTAATTATATAATGTGTGGATACTTTAATATATAAATATATTAATTAATATGTACATTTTTACCTAATTTATTAATTTTTATTGTTCTCAATACAATGCAAGAGCGGTTTACTTGAGCTCAACATTGTAACTTATTATTAATTATCAGCGTTGAATTAACAAATTCAAAATAAATGTTAAAACAAAGTTGCCTTTCTGATAATTTTGTGCCAATATTAGAATTGCTTAATCTGACAAAATATATCGAATTGTGCACAGTAAATTTATATATTAAACAACAAAATAATACTAAATTTTATTACCTCCGATGTTTAAATTTTTGTAATAGATTTCGCACCACGACGCACGCTGCGACTAATTTAGAATTTCTTTGGATTTTTAATTGACAAAATAGTGTCAGTAGTTTAATGATAATTTAGCATATATATAATGTTGTAATCTCACTTTGTATTATGTGCTTTGTACGCCAATTCAAATAACTTTTAAATTAATTTGTGCGTCGTTTTAAAGATAAGACAGTTTTGTTTAACTTAAATTTATAATATATTATTATTATTATTATTATTATTATGAAAAGTCACTTTTATTGATGAGAAATAAAGATTTTTTAGTAAACCACTACTGTCGTTTCTCACATTACTGTTTTTTTTTAACAGCTTTTCACTTTTACAATTTTATAATAAAGTTTTATAGTTTTTTCATTTAAATTTGTGATTCAAAAATAATCATACTGCATGTGTAATACATTTATATGTTAATTTCAAATATCTGCTTAATATTTATTGTTAACTTTTAATTTTTTTGAGTAACTTGTGACAAACTGTACAATGTATAAATTGAATTTTTATACCTTTAATAATTGCATTTAAAATATATAAACTATTCTATTTATATTTTATTCACATTTTGGGTTTTCTTATTGAAAAGAAGTACTAACTGGAGGCTAATTCGGAAATAAATATTGATATAAAAAAGCTTAGGTTTACTTTAATAATAGTAAAGTACATTATGAAATGTGTTTAGTCATGGCAATTGTCAGTTCACCTGCTGATGAAGGCAATTGATGGTTTTAACCCGCGTCCACTTAGTAAGAGTCTACTAAAAAAGTTTTAATTTTTTTGTTTAGTGTTTATAAATATTCTTATTTTTTTTCTAGAAAATTGAATTAATTTACTAAAATTTAATTTTAGCGATTTGTAAATTTGTAAAAAAAATCATACAAATAATTATGTCTACTTTTTTTTGGTTCAAAATTCTTTATGGTAAGATGAAAATCGGTCTTCAAAATGCAGTTGCCACTTTTTTTTATGAACATAGTTTCTACTTTTTTTTTTCTTGTGTGGCTTAGGAACTGACATTAAAGAAGCCTTGGATGACCGATGAGATTCGAAATGAAATTCAAAAAAAGAACAAACTGTATGCAAAGGCCAGCAAAAACAAAACTGCCAAGGAATGGGAAGAATTTAAGGATTTGCGCAATAAAGTAACGCGGATGATAAGAGATGCAAAGAATGAATATAACGCCAAATACTCAAACAAGGTATCTTGACAAAAAAAGTTTGTATTGTCTGAATTTTATTTCAAATGTACCATTGTTTTATCTTGTTTGTTGTTTTAAAATCTTTGCAAACAGGATGGTCTGAAGACAAATTTGTGTAAGGTATTTACGATGATAAATTTTAATTTTTCTGCATTTCATTTTTTTGTGAAAATATTTTTCTAAATTTCGATTAGAAATTTTAGTTATTTATTATTTTTAATTTATTTGTTTTATTTCTGAACACCCTGTATAAAATTTAGTTTCAAATTATTCTTTACTTAAAGTCAAAGAAAACACTCAAAAAATAAATTAATTTTGAAAATGAAATTCAATGTAAATTATTGTATGTGTTAAGTCTCGTCCATAAATACGGTAAGTTGTGTTATAAATCAATTTTTATAAAAAATCGTTTAATTTTGTTTAAAAGTAAGAAACTATTCATTTAATTTCAAAGTTTAATAAATTAATTAAACGATTTAGTTATATCACATTGAATTGTTTAAAAATTCACATTTCACTATCAAAGTGTGTACTTGTCCAATTTTCATGTCACTTAATTTTTGTGCTTTTGATCTTAATTTTAATTTTGTTTTATAATTTTTAAGATGAGCATTTATCATGCAATTTTTATTTTATATTATATGCAAATCAAAAAAAGATTTTAAAACAATCAAAATTTTAACTTTCATTCAAAACTTATTAAATTTTCTGAAAAAACAATTTGTCAATAGCTTTTCAATAATGCTTTTCAATAGTATTAGGAGATTTTGAACATTACTACTTGAAAATTATTATTTCTTGAATAAAATCATTTTTAACTTAATAAATGAAATTAAATTATTTTTATCATAAAAAAGTAGTGATGTGTTCTCTTAAAAGTAAAAACAGAATGAGACGATCAAATAAAAATGAAAATGGATTAATTTGATTACAGGGTGGTCAAAAAATGGGTGATAAGAAAACTAATGAATCGGAGAGTGTTCAGAAAACTGATAACGCGACTTCGAAAACAAAGCAAACGGGAGTTTCGGAGGAGCCTACCAGCGTATAGGCATTAGTCCTGAGCTAAGTCAGACTACTCCTCCAAATTTTAGCCATAATTGTTCTTTTTTTAAAAAAAAGAAAACAAAAAAATATCGTCGATAAACGATTTATCACAAAAAGTTTCAGTATTATTGCCATCACTTTGGTTGTTTTTAGTTGATTTATGTTGGTCACAAAACTAAGCATGTGTACTTTATTTCCATTGTTATAATTTTTTGATTTTTAATTTGATAATTTGAAATTTGTTATATTTAATTACACATTTATAATGTTAGCATCAACTCAGTATCAATTATACTGTATAAGCAATAGAGTTTTTTTCACTTTGTTATATTCTTTTTTGTCATTAATTATTCAAATTGACATTGTGTAAATGCAAAACGGCGAAATTTTCAATTGTAACGAAAAATTATATCGCATGTACATTTCAATGAAATATGTAAGGTTTATTATTAATTTTTTTTTTCAATTTTTGTTATTTATTTATAGTAGCAGATTGATATTTAATGGAGCAACATTTACATCGATGTGCAGATAACAATATGGAATTTTGTACTTAAGATTGATATTTACATGGAAATAAATCGTATTTCTAGAAATAAATTTTATAATGTACAAAATTTTTGGTATACTATTTTTTCTATTTCATAAAATGATGAAATTTATTTTTAATACACTTTTGAGTTTGATCTACATTTTTTTCATAAGTTTTGATAAATTTGTACATACATTTATAAGAATTAAATATAACACAAATAATTTTCTGTGTGGTTTACATTTTCAATTTATTAATATATTGATTTTTAATTGAAATATTATTTTATTTTGTTTAGACAACATTTGAAACTTCAAATTTAATTATTATATTTTGAGAAAATTAATTACATTTTATCTTTTTAGTGAACAATAGTAATATAAAAGATTTATAAGTTTTTGAGTTTACCCAGATAAGTGGTAAGTGAAATATAATTTCTTAGTTTCCTGAACACGACTTTGTATTCGTAAATTCGTTTTTTCTAGCAATATAAATTTTAAACAATATTAAAATATGTTCTTTTTTGTATCAGTTTTTATTGCTTTAAGGAGATTTGGTCATACAAAAATTAACAGTTGAAAAAAAAGACCAATATTTTATTCCAAATTATAAAAAAAAATTCATGAATAAATGAAACCATAAATTTTGACATGCCTAATCATTATTTTTTATTATTATTAGAATTCAAAATTTGATTGTTTAACTGCATAAAGTGTTATATAATTTTTTTTTAAATATTATTATTATTAAATTAGGTTTAATTTTGATTAATTATTTTAAATTTATATAATTCTTTAATATATGATTTCCTAATTAAAACAAAAAAAACAAACTTTTTTTAAAACTTTGTAACATACAAATTTTTTTTTGAATTTTATATATGACCAATTCTTCTGTAAATTAAATTGTAATAGCTGCAGCAAAAATTTTTCGAAACAGAAAATAAATATAAATAAAGTTAATATGATAGTTAAAAATAAATAAATGACAAAAAATTCATAAATGTTTACATTTTAAATTAAACAACCTCACAAAGTATTGAAAAATTTTTGCAATTTAAATGAAACAATGCGTTTTAAAGATAAATATTGAATGCATTCCATATTGTGGATGTAACAATTGAAATTATATTATTTTGAATCTTTTTTTTTGTATTAAAAGTTTTTTAAAGAAAGACAAAAAAAAAGAATAATTAAAGAGGCTCCCATATCATAACTATTGTTGACACAGCGTTTACGAAAGACAATACAAAGTTTTAAGTATCAGTTACTGAATTTTAGTTTTGAATATAAAATTCTAATAAAGCCCTATTAGAAAATAATATTAAATGTAACCAATATTTAAACAATCTACAAATGCAGAGCGAAAATAAGCATGCAGATTTTTTTAATAAGAACAAATATCAAGAATTTTAAATTATAAATTGTACATCAAAACATTTTCCCATTTAAATTTTCTTAAGTAGAACTTTAGTTTCATCTTCCGATCTCATATGTTATCGTGAATAATCAAAAAGTTAGCAACTTTTGAGTGTTTTTGGGGTAACAATTTTGGGATAATATTAAATTATTAACATTTTAATGTGTATTTTATTAAAAATCATTAATGTTGGCTATAGATGGTTTAGATTTTGCTTAAAATAGTCCACGATTTTATAATTCGGGTAAAAAGTTCAGCCCAAAAAATTAACAAAGACGAAACAGTACGTGTTGCAACAAAAAAATCAAATTAAGTACGAAAAAAACTTTAAAACAACAGATAAAAATCTGTCGTAGAATTTCGTTTTTCTAAGTAATATTTTTGAATTAAAAATTCCAATCTACGTTATTTTAAAAATATAAAACATGCCAATGAATTTAAAATAATAAGATTCCAATTTTTTTCATCCACAATAACTATGATACAATTGAATTAAAATTGAAATACATAAAATTGTTTATAGGGTGAAGAAAACGATGATGATGATGACGACGATGATGAAGAAAAAGAAGAAATGAATGAAGAAGTGGAATTTGATGAGAACTATGACGAAAACAGCATAGACTATTCCAATTATTATTACTGGGAAAACCAAGAAACTGTTGAGACAGAAACACCTGAAGGAGAAACCTATTACTGTGATGGCTGTGCTCGCGAATTTTCATCTCAAGAGCTCCTTCAGGAACATATTTCTACTCATGAAGTTTGTGGAGTTGACGGATGTACTTATACAGCACACCCAAAATTGATTCAGAAACATTATGCCATGCAACATGCTACTGGACTTTACAAGAGACTGAAATCAATTGATGAAAATCTCCAAAAATGGATAGAAGAACGAAAGAAGTAAGTATTTATTTCAAGAGCTTTCTAGGAAAAATATTTTTAATGCATTATCCATTGTTTTTATTAAATTATCACGATTTACAGTTTCTTCTAACAGCATTTGAGCGTTGTCAAATAATATTTAATTTATGATATCAAATTCAACATTTGAATTTTTTATCACGATAAAAAAACTAGATTACTTATTAAATATTTATATTCTGGAAAGCTCCCGAATCATATTTTCATTAAATATTAGAACTCACGAAAGCCTTTCCCAAGTTTTATATTGATTTGAAAAAAAGCTTAAGAAAAATAACATTTTTTCAGTTCTTGTAAATTGAAACAACTTAACTAAAAAGTGATAAAAAATCAATTTCAAATAGAAAGTTGGAAAGCGTATTATCTAAGCTTTCCTAAGCTCTATTCAAAAAGACTTTGTACTGTTAACTTATAAAGTTATCACTTTGAAGTAAGAGTACGTTTCAAACGTACGTTCACGAACTTTCTGATGGTAATGCAACTTTGTTTAATTTAAATTAAATCTACAGACGTCATCCTGTCAAAAATAACGTGACTAAAGAAAAATTAGAGAAGGAAAAGAGAGGAGAAGTTGTAGAAGAAAAAAAAAATCTCAGGAACAAAAAAGAGAATAATAAATTAAGGCAAAAACAAAAGAAAAGAAGAAATCGCAAGAGGAATGTCACCCCCGAACCTGCACCAGAAGAGATTTCAGAAAGCAATAATAGAGGCTTGAAAATGTTTGCAGGAATTGGTAAGTTTTTTTTATTAAAAATACTCGTAATAGACATTTTAATTCAAAGAAAATGTACACTTGAATTGTTTATCACAAATTAATCATTTTAGGTATGTTATCAAAAGCATCAGCGGATGATGTTTTGATCTCTCAAGGCAATAAAGAATTAGAGGTCGAAGTCGCAGAACAAGAAAATTCATTGTGCCTTTCAGATGAAGATGATTTGTCGGGTAACTGTGATAAACAGCAAATTGCATCTACCTCTTTAAATTCCCTTTCTATGTTAGCTAATTATGGAAGCGACTCAGACAATGGTAACAATTATTTAATACAATAATAGTTTGATTAAAATTAGAATATAGACTAAAAAGTTTTTTTTTTAGATGACCCTCCAGAAGAAGTGCCCATCAAAAAAATGAAAATAACGCCTGAATCAGAAAAATCTGAAAAAGTGAAAACTGAAAGTACCAAAGATGATTCCACAGACAAAGACACAGTTCAAACAACCAATGAACCGCAGAAAAATAAAGACAAATCGAATTCCTTTACTAGTAATAAACATAATAATAGCGAAAAAAAAGAAACTGTGACTAAAACTAAGACTGTAAATGACAGGAGTTTGCAGTTTTTGCAAAAACTCTTGTCCCGTGATATACAACATGAAAGAAACTACATTTTTCAATGTGTTAAATACATAGCTGAAAACAATTACTTTGAAAACACCCAATAGAATATATTGTGTTGAAAATAATTATGTTTATATGTCTGTTTGTTGTAAACATCGTTAATTATTAGTATTTTTATACTCCATTTGATATGAAATATTTAATAAACTTTGATTTTCAGTTTTGTCTACATTAAAACAGTTTAATTCATACCAAGGACTGTAATCGTTAAAATATTAAAGACATTTAATTTGATTATTGACTCTTAATATTATTTTTCCTTATGTAACTCTTGATAATCCCAACGTAATATTCTGAGAATCTCAGTAATTTTAGAGATAAAAACTATGTAATTTTTAAAACTTGATAAGAAATTACATCAGACGATACATCTGTATACTAAATTTGGTAAAACAAATTTGAGTAATTAAAATACTTAAATTATACTTTTAAATAAAAAAAAAAGCTCATGACGCTATTTAATGTATTTTTCCAGAATCACAATTTAATTTCATTTTTTAAATTTGATTTACAAATTAAAAGAAAATATAATATTAACATTTATTTATCAACATTTAAATCTGCATAATTCGACATTATCGACAGCGAATAAACTGACACAACAGCAGCATACTCTATGCTCAAAAAGCGTAACTAAAAACTGTTTCAGAGCAGCACTTTCGTCCTCTCGTGGTGGCTCTCAACACACCTTGTTATTAACGTTCCGAATTGCGCGTTGTTCCGGACCGATCCGTGCCTATCTAGCCGTAATACTAACAAAGTTAATCGAAAATCTTCGCAATTTGAATTCGAAACTTTGACCCTGTTTGTGTGTGTTGCAAGTTTGGTGAAACAAACGCCTATATGCCACGTTACGATGGAGGCACGGTGCGATGAAACATCGACCGATTTGCCCGCAGTGAGCGTCAAGGAAGAAATCATCGAAGCCGCCAGGCAAAATGCCGAGCAAGCACAGCTGCAGGCCAATTACAACAGCAGCAATAATAACAATAACAACAACAACAATGAGGAAGAAGAAAGTGAGATGCAAATCGAGTGTACCACTGAGAGTCCCGAAAATCGGGACATCCTAACGAAATGTGTGTTCTGTGACAGAAATTTCGATGCGAACGACGACCCCAAATTATTGGAGTGTCTTCATGCGACTTGCACCGCTTGTATTAAGAACAAACTCGTGGATCACACTTCCGTCGACAGTGACATTCAACGTGAGTAGTTTGTTGATATCGCATTGTTAAAACTGTCACGAGAGTCGACAGCATTTTTATATTTTGAAGAACACAATTCAATTATTATTGAATTCTTTGGTGATTTATTGTTTTGGTAAAAAAAAAGCCATTTTGGAGCACGAAAATGCTGAAATTTTAGTTGGTACGTTTATGTAACAGTTGTGTTTGTCTTGCTGTAATTTTCTCTTTTCCGATGCTCAGTTGAGCATGAATTTATGTGCATTTTAAAAACATTTATTTTAACTCCGAAGCTTTTTGTGTAGGCTTGTATTTTGATTTTGGAGAATGGTCTTTTAGGTTTATTGTTATAGTCATTTATGTAATGGTACCACTTTTCAACTTAATATTCATAGTTTGGATTGACAGTTAACCTCTAAAGTCTTTTGGTAGTTCAAGATGTTTAATTATTAATTTAAACATTTGATAATTAATTTTTAATACATTTTGTTAAGCTTGTTATTATTTTTAATGTTGTATTAAATTGTTTGGATTTTGATTCTGGTTAGATTTTAAAGTACTTGTTATTAGGCTTTGAGGTTATTTTTCAGATCGGTTGTATTTTTTTTATTATAGTTTAATTAACAATGACATTTTATAATGTTAATAAAATATTATTCTAATAATGTAATTTATGGGTTTTTTTGTTTAAATTTATGAGTTTGGATATTTTACAGTAAAACACTGAACATTTTCGGTGCTTATCAAATTTCCACCAATAAATGATAATTAATACATTGAAAAATAAATATTTAGATGTTGGAAAACATTTTAATTAGAAATAATTGTTTGTTACTAAAAATAATAAAAAAGCTGTTGTTTAGTGATAATTTATTTTTGTTTGTACGTTACAGCTCCAGATACACAAATTTCTCGTTTATTTATTTCTCGATTTATATTAATCATTTTTCTTGTTTATTTTTTATTTGCATTGCAATTATTTTACCTGTTGTCATGGGAATTTTATAATTAATAGTAATTATATATTTTACTATAATTATATTGGAAATGATTGATTTATAATAATTGATTGATGATTATTTTAATTCTAATATTTAGATATAAATTAATTTTTACTTTTTCTTCTTTCATTATCATTTAATTAATATTTAATTTAAATTGAATAATAATAGTCATTAAATAATAATCTTTTAATTTGAAATTATTGATAATTATTTTTTGTTTAAATTAAATTGTTATATTTAAAATTTATTCTACAACATGTTATTAGACATTTTTTTCATGAAAAGTCTACTCAGTGTAGTAATGTTTTTCTATTTACAGTCTTATGACATACAACAATAGATACTTATAAAATATGTAAAAAAAGGTTCGATAAGTTAACTTATTATATCTTTTGTGTCAAAACAGTTATCAAAAAAGAGCTTTTCTTCTGAACTCTCTAAACAGGTTTTTTTCCCTTTAAGGTACTGAAACGCACAGGTATATGAGTTTATGTCTATACAATGTAGCATATAAAAACTTTTACCTTGAACATTTCAAGGTACCGGAGTATTTTTTATGGACTTTAATTACTAGTCTATCCATCAGGTTTTTCTACACTGCGAAATAGTAAATCTAAGAAAAGAAGAAAATTTTAAAAGAAAATTATGAGGTAAAGTAAAATTTTTTTTTGAACTGTACAAAAAAAAAAATTAATCATACATTGCAAATTTAGATTTATAATTAAATATATCAAACAAATGTAATATCTCAAAAACTTATAAAATGTTAAAAGTCTATATTTCAAATTTGATCCATCCAGAGCCTTTTTCTTCAGAGAGCTAGACAAGGTTTTTTTCTTGAATAAAATCGTCTATACATGTATGAATAATTAATCGTCTTTAAAATATTAAAAAAGTTGGCATTTCTATAGGCACAGATACTGTTTATACATAAAATGAATTTATAATGAGCATGAAGTACTATAACACACTAGGTATAATTCAAGGGAAATACTTGAGCTTGCTAAAGATAGTTATGGTTTTTGAAAGCTAGGGACATCGATTGACTTCTTCTTTAGCAAAAACATCGAGAACTTACTTTAAAGGAGCATATATAGAATTCTCATGCACATAAAATAGTTTTATTATAATATTGCGTTAAAAAATATTGATTGAAAAGAACTTAGAGTAGACTTTGGAAAAAAACTTATACTGCCATCAGTGAAGAGAAAAGTCTTGTTTAAAGGATGGAAAAACAAAAAAAAATGAATTCATTTTTTGTTATTGTAAATTCTTTTAATCCACTTACAGTTAATTAGTTAGTCCCGTTGAAAAATATGTAATTTAGGTTTATGTTATATTAAAAATCGAAAAACTCTGTCAACATTTAAAAGCTATACATCAAAGTTCAATTTTATATACTGGATTTTCAACATTTTTCAGAGTAGATTAACGAAACATAACGGTTTGTTAAATAATTAAAAAAATGTAAAAAGGAATATTTTAAATTTTAAAAGGGGTTGGTTCTGGAGATGTTTTTTAAAGGGAGATCTGAAATTAAAAGGACTTATTTTACCCTGCGGATATATGAAAAAGTAAAAAGAAACTAATTCACCCTGGTGTATCAATTTTTATTTGATAGTATTACTGTTAAAATAGTTATCAGTTGTTTTTTGTAAATTCAATCTCTGTAGTGTAAAAAAAGGAGAAAAATTAGTTTTAGCTAAACTAACTTTTTTCGTAATAAAGAAGATTCGAATTCCTCTCATGAAGCCCAGATCTCTATCATAAAATGTTTAACATGAAGCCATAAAACGCAATGAATCCTTAAAAAGTTTCGAAATTTACGGTTTAGAAGGTCCTTTTGAAAGAGAATTCTATATAATGAAGAATGTTTACGGACTGATTTAAACTTTGTCTACGCTATCATTTTTTTTAAATAATTATCTTTGCTTTTTAATGATATTGTCATAAACTGTAATTATTTTTTATGATAATAGCAGAAATTTCTTGGGAATAGAATCTAAAAGAATTATCATAGTTAAAACTGTTTATAACGTCAACTTCTTATTAATTCACATCATATTTTAAAAAGTTTTTACTTCTTTGAGGAAGAATAATAGTTTATAAAGTTTATTTAAACTTAAGTTTGTGTATAATGAATTCAAAGTTTGAAACGTAAATGTTGCATAAATCAAACTAAAAATTATTTATCATTTTGTACTCAAACAATTTTACGAATTCTTTTTAAAGGTTGCAACATTTATTATTAATTAACTATTGATCTTAACGATTTTATTTGATTCAATACATTGATAGTATTATGACTGCAGTTGTACATTTGAAGAAAAAAAAGTAACCTTAAATAATAAAAATGAAGACTTTTAATAAAATTTCAAATTCCTGGAGGGAAATACGGCATAATTCCTCTGACAGTATTATAATAAAATCTATATTTCATGTTTTATCAAAAAAATTTTGTTTTTTATTTTTTTTTCTTCCTCAAATGCATATTAACTCTTTATCGGGAAAACCGGGCGAATCCGTGTCGTTGTGAAAAAAGAGGGGATGAGCCAATATAATGCAATTTAATGCTTATTGAGTTAAGTTAATACTTAACTTTTTATTAAAAATAATTGGAGAGAGGGGATAGCCATTCCCCGATAGAGAATTAATTTGTGCCTACACATCTTAATGCCGATGTGTTAAGAGTTTTCGTAATCGCTGAACTCGAATTCGAAGTTAAAAAGTTAAAATTCAAGATGGCGGGTCCAATATGGTGCATCAAAAATTGGAAAATAAATCTAAATATTATTCCAATGGCCTCAAAAATTGATAAAACATTCTTTTAATTATACAGTGGTCCTTGATACTACTTATAAAAACATAAATAATAACATGCCCAGTTGCTTTTTAATAAAATATTACAAATTATGTATGTTAAGCGGTACTTTTGATACATGTTGCTTTTTATGATTTCATATTTTTAAACAATGGTACTAATGTAAACAATTTTAATCAGATCTGTAGGAGACATTTTCTAAATCTTTGAGAAGAACACATAATTTTTAGAGACGAAAATATTTAACTAATTAAGAGAAATCTCAATTCTAAAAACTTGATACTCCCAGCGTGTTTAAAAGAGTTAAACGACAAATCTCTTCAGTTATTAATATGTGAAATTTGATTTTCTTAAGTTTCTTTGGTTTCTTTGGTAGCGCATTGGATTTTTACGCTAGAGGTATGAGTTCGATTCTCAGCTAAATGTGATTTTGGAGAGGGGGTGAAGGGGGGGGGGATGACTTTTTAATTTAAGCTAACGTTAAAGAACAAAATACTCTTTTGCAATTATCGCATATAATATTATCGCATATGCATTTTCTTATTGTTCATTATAATTATTTAAAAAATAGGGTATAGCAGGGTTAAAATGAACAATCTTTAAGAACGCACGTCTGGCAATTCGTTTTCTTATCTAATATGTGCAAAATAATAGCACAATGTTTATTTATTTATATTTTTTCGTTGTTTCTTATTTACTAAAAAAATTAAATTGCTTAATTTTAAAACAAAAATAGAGGAACGAGAATTTCTTGACAAAAATTTCGTAATTCGATACCCATTTTTTATTCTTTATTCAATTGGTTCGCTTGTTTAGAGAAATTTTCTAATTTTCTTAATTTCTAGTCTATTAATATTCTAATTTTTCAACTTTTTAATTTTCTAATTCCATAGAAATCTATCGATATTTCCAATCTAAATCAATTATTTGATCAATTAACTAAATATTAAAAATTTTAGATTAGTTTCCGAATTGATCAACTGAAACTAATAAACTGTAACCCGTTCAGTGTTGACTATATTGTGCTTGCAGTGCGCACTGTACAATCTATACTGTTAAATTAATTTAATATTCACTCATGTTGTTTTTACATAAATAACGTTTTTAACCCCTCATTGTTTACGCTACAGCAAAAATTCTTACTAAAAAAAAAGACATTAGAGAGAGGTTAGAAAGTATGCAACAAGGACATTAAAAAATGCGGGAACAATAAGGGTTTAACCCATTTCCGAAGTCAGAAAAGTGATATTCCGTTGTATCAGCATATGGAATTTAAACCTAACTTATCTCCACCATTCAAAAAGCAGGAATGGTCTCACACACACATCCAAAGAGTGTCATTTATACAAGATTTTGTCATGCACCTTCGGGAATTGATTAATAATCAATTATTGTTATATGAATTTTTAAGTTCGTTTATTTCTTATAAATAAGCGTAAAGTACAGTTTTTGTTACCATTGTTTTCAAGTTAACCTAAAATATCCTCTGCAGTCTCGAACTGTAAAATTGTACAGTCCAGAACTGCTGTTAGTCTGTTCTTATAAGTTCATTATTTTCAGTGGCATGCTTTGATTCAGATGTGTACATTGAGAGAAATACACAAAGAGAATTCTGTGAAGATTTTCGACACACATTGTAACTTACGGTTAATGATATTAACTTGCGATCAAAAATAGTATATAATTTAGTCTAAATTAGGTACTGTTTAATTTCAAATTTTGACTGTAAGCATGTTTGTCTCAATCTGATTATCGTTTTAACTTTTCTGCTAATTACAACGATCTAAAACGCTAATACTCACCAGTTGCGTAATTCGGCTCGGTTCAATGTCGTTTTGGGTAAAGTCATGCCCTTTGTTATATGTGTTTACATGTTGAGTTTGTGTGCATGAGAGATACAAGCTTCTAGAAACTGTCTTGTATCTCTCACGCATACAAACTTGACATGTAAATACATATAATTAAGGGGCGTAGCTTTACCCAAAACAACAGTGAATCGAGCTGAATTACGCAACCGAAAGGAGCTAGCGTATTCAGATCGTCGCGACTTGCGGAAAAACTTAAAACCACAATCATATTTTAACACGTAAGCTTATTGTCATAATTTGAAAATGAATCCTACCTTTATCGACAGAACTATAAATCTTTTTGTGTTATAAATCATAAAATGCAATTTTCGACATGATTTCACTGTCTTTATACGAGCCATATTTCCCTCCGTGTAGTAAACGTTTTTAGCAATTCTGGAGAAAGCTTAATTGAATTACTCAAAAGTCAACTCATTTATTCAGTATAGTCGGCAGATTTGATCGACTCAAAATCTACTGTATTAACTCTCACCGAGCAACATGTTTATACGTGCATGTTTTTAGCAAAAATTGAGGAATAAATAATTTTGTTAACACGTAAAAATGTTTACAGAAAAACTAAATTTTTTAAAAAGTTTAATAAAGATTATCTTTAAAATAATACAACTAGTTTTTTGTATTATAAATAGAAGTGACAATTTGAGGTTAGTTCGGGTTTACCTTGATATAAAGCTAAGATTTGAAGCGAAGTTAAAAAGCTCTAATTTTTTAAATAATTTCGAGTTAATTTGAATCTATGTACATTTTAAATAAATGTATGTTTAATTAGACGGCTAAAATCGCATTTAAAAAAAGATATACATTTTACTTTCTTCGGCCGACTTATTAACTACTAATTTGGTAATTTTCAGTCAATGTTACAAAGTCGACTGAAACTGCTTGACGAACCAATCAAAAATGCACATTTCTCTCAGTATATATCCTAGAATTTTGGATATAGTGTAGCGACGTCCGCTACTTAGTAATATTGGTATTTTTTATTGGCTGTAAACTTTGGAGTATACAAGCCATAACACTACATTCTCACAATTACTACCTTAATCGCATATATATACGGTTACATATAGTTTATTATTGATATTTCGGCCATATTGTATGTCGGTAAATTATCTAACGCTTTTTTTACATTACATTTATTGGCGCAAACAATTACGGTATCTAATTTCTTGTTAAATATGTATATTTCTAATAAATACCGAACTTAAATTTTTGACACCTAGAACACACACCCCGCTACTCAGCCGGTATGTTTTTTAACACTGCCTTCTATCCTGCGGTCCTAGTACTAGGTAGCAAATTCGTATACAGCTTTCTCACAAGCCCCGAATTTGATACAACTAGTATATAAGGACACCTCTACTAGGGCACGGACTGCCTATAAGCGCTGTTGATGAGTCCAGCTAGATAGTCCAGGGACGAAACGCAATTGGTTGAGTTATTTTTCTTCCAAACACCTCAGTAGTTCGCTCTAAGCTCATTCACGCTCGCAGGTATTTAGAGGTCATACGGGAATGCCGAAATACACTCGCAAAAATAGAAAAGTTTCTGATTTGGGATATGAAAAATCTGGCTATATGTCAACTCCTACAAAACTAAAAAAATAATTAAAAAAATGATATATCAATTTTTTCAGTGTTGCTCATTATGTCGAAGGCAAAACGCTCATCAACGTCTTCAGATGACAAGAAAAATAAACCAAAGAAAAGATTTTAAAAATTTCCAATTTCTGAATATTTGTCTTTGTATATGTTACTTAAATTTAGTTCTTGTAACAAAATATTCAGACATTATTCTTATTTAAAAAATACATTATTCTTATTTGAATAATAAACTATGAAATGTTTCTATTTTATTTTGTAGGAGTTGACATATCGTTTTTTTAATTACCTTTTTGGTCTTGTAGGATTTGACACATAATATAAGTTTATCTGCACATTTTTTAGGAGTTGGTTAATCCCCAAAAATCTAGACATACAATTTGGAACTAAACCCTTACTTCATTATAGACCTAAACAGAAATTCAGTTTTTTTTTATTTTAGGGTTGTTAAGATGAATTTGACCAAAATATTAGATTCCTTTTGAAATTCTTTTGATTGAAGCTAGACTAGGATCAGATTGCGATGCAATACAGTTCCAGTTTTATAGTTCCAGAAAATTAACCGAATTTCATCAAATTTCGACTCTTTAACTGTTTAGTGGTGCAACGTCACGAATCGTCACATGATTTTGTTTGTTTGTATATGTTGGTATTGTTGTTGATACACTGCTACTATAAAGCTCTATTTTGATGATGGCCATATTGAAAATAGAGGGAGAAACCAGCACCATTAAACGGTTAAGCTGAGCCTACAATTGAAGCATTGCATGGAAAAGGGATCTAAGCGCTATAGGATCTTTATGGTGCTTAGACCCCTTTTCCATGCAGTGCTTCAACTAAATCTTATAATAATTAATTTAATTACAATAATCATATAGAAATAAATTAAATAAAACGTTAAAATAAGGTTAAATTACTTTTTAATTAGTTAACTATAAAACCTGACGATGCGTAAATGAAAATTGGAAAATTTGTATTTGTCTTATTATTTATTTTTCGGAGCATTAATCAAACTTGACAACCAAAAGTTGAAGTTTTCTAAAACAGTATTTACATTCTCGCATGTGTTGTGTTTTTCTTACAAAAATGTAAATATAAATTTTTATCAAATTGATCTTTTTATTATCACATAAATATCGTAATTGCGTAATGAAAGTGTTGAAACTCTAATCACTTATTATGAAATTTCAATGAAAAGATTCTTTTAATTTCAACATGATATTTGGCATGATTAAAAATAGATCAATAAAATATTAAGAAAGTTTTAGCTTAGATTTTTAAATTAGATGTAGAAATGCTGAAACTTTTATAAATATTTAATCAATTTTTTGTTTAGATGCAACGTGTAAACATTAGAAAAATTAATGTTGCTTTTGGCAGTATTTTGCATATTTCACGTTATCAACAGTTTATATTTAGGACCTTATTTACAAGTTGTTTGTTTACTTCAGTAACTTTATCTTTCAAAACATGTTTACTATTTGGTTTGATAAATAGCCAGTTACAAGGTTTTTTTAATATTACAAAACATTGTTTTAAAATTAATTTTCAGTTATGTAACTGAAATATTATATTTATTTGTTTAACCTACAGTTATTTTACAATTTTTTTGAATTGTTATTCTTATGGAACGTATATGGGGCATGTCTCAGTAACTTTTAACTTATGCTGTCCGTTTATTGTTTTCTAAGTCATATTCGTTAATTTTCATGATAGAAATTAATTCTTCGTAATTCAATTAACTAGGTGTCAGCTTTTTTTTTTATAAAAATGACCAATTTAATTAGTTATGTACCTGAAAACATTCAGAATTAGTGTTTTGTAACCTGTCCTTGTTATGCTTTTTCATTTTTGCAACATTAATATTTATGTATATAGGAATCATTAGATTAAATGAATTTATTAAGAAAAGTTCTTTGAAACTTGGACTTCCGAAATATTTCATATAAAATAGTACGTTAATTCTGAAAAACAAAGTATTTTATAATAAACAGTTGTCCCTCAGATTGTTCAATTTTTAATACTGTCAAAGAAGAATAATGATAATTTATATTATATACTTTTATTTGATATGCTTCATTAATAAAAATGAAGTGTGTTTAGTATAGAATAGAATAAAAATTAATTTAAATGCACATATTTACTAATTAGTTAATAATTTCATGTTATATCGGCATATGTCAGATCGTGCAGGTTATCGTAATTGCCAAATAGTCGGTTTTATTCGACGAATTGTTAATAAAACTCATTAAAATTGTACGTGCTCGACGTATTTGAATATTATTTAATAGTTTGGTGAGTTTAAAATAAATTGATTGAAGTATTTGTTCCAAAAAAGCATAAGATCTGTTTCTTCCATAACATTCGGTAATGCTGTCATAAAATGATTTATAAAAAGTTGTTTTTTACTGTGAATTGCTTGCAATAATCGGTTGATTTTGTTTTTAAATATTTAAACTGACATTAAATTATAATTTGCAATTTTTATAATTTAACTAGTTGCAAAATATCTTGACAATAATTTAACCTATAAATACTATTAATTAGGTATTTTATGATTGCACCTGAGTTGAAAATGATTGTATATCTTATACAAAACATAAACAGTTTATAAGAATTCACTTTTAAACACTTTTATATCATAGACATATTTTAGTTGCAAATGTTAAAGTATGTGAGATATGCCCATATATTTAAAACTTTAGTTTAATCTTTCTAAAGAAAAATCCGCATGGTTGGGTAGAAACTGTAACTAAAGCTAAAAGTTACGGGTAACTAAGTTACTTCTTTGAAGTAACTTTTAGATGTTATTAAGTTACAAAAAAATTCAACTTGCAGTAAAATTTTAACTTTGTAATAAAAGTTACTTTACTTAATTTAAAAAAATCAATAAGAAAGATTCTTAAATTCAGAAAAAGATCTTTTATAATTAAATGTATTAAATAGAATAAAAAATATCAAATAATAATTTCTAATTTAAAAATTTAACAAGTAAATTTAGTGAAATTTAAATGATGTTTAGATAATATCCAAATAACGTTTAAAAGACGTCCAAAAGTTGTGAATTAAAATAGCAATTTTAATATAATAAAATTCAGATAGTAGTTAAGATAATATTTATTATTGTGTTTCTATTATACAAGCATGATTCATCAAACATGATAAAGATAATAAATTAACTTTTCAATAAATCAAGTTGGACATGCTATTCGAAATATTCTTGGAACGAATAGTCTATTCTAAGAATTAATTACCTTATAGTCTGTTTACTATTTTAAGGTGGTCCTGAAAAAAATAGAATAGAACCCCTGCAAAGTAGTTCCGCTCTAAGAATGTAACGGTAAATCTCCTTGTAATTCAATCGCTCAACTAGAAATAAAACTATGGAATTTTAAACAAAATTAGAGGTTGCCAAAAAATATTTGTCGTATTATATTTGCATTTTTTATGAAATATAAATTATAAAAAATTAACATTTATTGATTATATAGACAACTGGGGTTCAAAAAGGTTTTTATTCCTTGCGTTAGATGATTTCTTTATGTCTAAAAAATGTATAGACTTTTTTTTGACTCTATCAAGTTTCAGGATGAAACAAGTTGAATGTATGTAATTAACCCATTTCTTGCCGCTGATGCGAAAACGCATCATTCCGAAAAATTGTTTTTTGCCATTTTATATATCAAAAAAATGAAAAATATTTATTTTAATTATGCATAATAATGGCAAATATAGTCAGTTTGATATATTAGTAACAAATTAACATTTATTTTAATAAATAAAAAAATTGTTGCAAAAAATGATTTTTTTGTATTTTCTTAAAACTAGCAAAACTAACAAATACATCTGTAAACAAGCTTTTTAAATGATTTGGCCAAGAATGGATTAACTTGTTTTTGTAATGTTTTTGATGTGGAAAATTCCATATAAATAATCCATCTTTTGCACATGTGTGGGGTGAACTTCTAAATGATATACGACACCCATCATCATCAAGTTGGATGAAATTCTAAACGACATTCGATACCCGTCATCGTCATTGTCACAGAAATATGACACCCGATGCCAACTTAGACACATGTGACACTCAACACCCGTCATTGGTTTTTTGTTGTTTCTTTTTTTTCAAAGATGCTTTTTGGATTGCTCTTTTTTTAAAAAATACTTATTTTTATTTAGATTACTTGCTCGTGAATAAAAAAAGTGATCACCGAAAATACTGAAATGTTCATTTGCAGTCCTGGACTGTAAGGATAACAGTGCAAAGAGCGAAATTTTTTGATAATTTAAAAGATTTAAACTATTCCTATTGGTAAGAAACTATAAAATCGGTATTTACATTCTGTTATTATATTATAAGGGCTGAGATTAAACATCTTGATAAAGCATATCATTTTGTCATTAAATAGACAAGTTTTGTATGATATTTGAAAAAGATAAAAATTACTATGTAGACTTGAATTCTTTTTAACCATGAAATGATTAACAAACCAGGTTTGATACAAGTAAATAAGCTCAAAACCAATTTTTTTTATGTCAAAAATGTTTTTTGATTCAAAAATTAAAAATTTGTAACTTGGGTCGCTTTTAACAATAAACGTTTTAAATATAAATACTTACTATAGTACAAGTCGAAAAAGTATTACAATAATCATCATTCATTGCATTTATAAATTTCTTTTCCTAGTCTTGCAAGAATTGCAAGAAACATTTTTAAAAATTGTTGAGAAATAACATTTTAATGTTTGTGAATTTACAGTAGGGTCGATGCTCTAATGTATGAACACTTAAGAATTTTTCCAGCTAATTATTATTAAATTTTAATAATTAATTTATAAAAATTATAAAACAAAGTCAAAATAGATTTTGTATACATTCAAGTTTAAGAAATATATGTTTATTTATTTTTACCATATATTCGATAAAAGTAAGTTCTAAATGCGAGATACCAAATTGCACCAATCAATGAACACCTACATTTTGGCGTATATAATTATATAAAATATTCAGTTTTAGTGCAATTTTACTATATGTATACTTTCTATTGATACTGTTCATTCACTGGTACATCTACCCTATTTTCAGTTTTTTGAATATGTAGCATCTCAGATAAACATAATTTAAAATAATTTTGTTAAAATAAAGTCTAATTTTCAGACATTTAACTGCAAAAATAAATAGCTTTCCATTACTTACAATAAACTGGGTTTCAATTAAAAATCCTTTGTAACTTAGATTTAAAATTATAATTTACTGTTAACGTTATAAATATTTTGTACAACAATTTTTTACAATAAATATTTGTATAAAGGTCAATAATTGCTTATCATAAGAATAAAAATAACAGAAAATTGTTTTTATTTGTGCGAAAGGTCATTTACTTAAAAAAAAAAAGATATTCAAGGTTTAGAAATAAAACCACAATATATACAATTTAATAAAATTTAGAGCATAAATTAATTATTCAGTAATGGAGTGCATGTGCATAAGTCAAACTTCTTCTCAAAATTCAAATCCAGGTAAACAAAGAAAAAAAAATATTCAACCCCGTTTAAATAATATAATCACTATAAAATTCAACATTTCTTTAAAAAATGTCTACTAAAACATATTTCATTTTTTACGTAGCTTTAAAGCAACATAGATAGCGAAAGGATGAATAAATTTATACTTTTTGTAGTATTTCGCAAAAATATTTACTTTATACATATGTACGTGTACACGAATTTTAGACCTTTAAAAAATACACTAATATTTCTAATACTTCGTTTGAAATTTTTCGCAGTAATGTAATAAGTTTAATTTTTTTGGCAAAATGTTTGTTTTTTTTTGAGGCACTATTCAAACTTTTTCAGGTTTGTTTCTAAGTAAACTAAAAAAAGAGTTCTTATCCTTAAATTCTGTAAAATAGTTTCAAATGATTTTTATTTTTTTTTTACGTTTCGGCCATTGTTTTAGCCATCTTCAGAAATACAAAGTTTATTATAATTTTGTGTTAAAACATTATAATGTTTACATCATTGTTATAAAACTAAATTTGTATTGAGCAATTTTCCTCGCAATTTCCTATTTATAATGTGGAAATTGAGGTGTTTATTTATTTAATCAACTTAAAAACTAATATTTACAAATTAAAATTACAAATAAGGTGTGGTTTACAAAATACTTTTATAATAGTGTGTCTTCTTATCTAAGTTGTTGGTGTTATGCCAATTCATATCATGACTATTTAGCAAACTATGATTTGCTATTACCCATGTTTAATAAATTTTATCTTTTTTTACTCTCGTTGATAGAACTCTGTAAGTTGACCAATGTAGTTTGTTAACTAAATTGTTAGAAAAAAGTAAAGTTATAAAGTTAGTGGTTTTTTTTATTATTATTAGAAAAGCTGTTAGAACGTATTTTTTGTAATCAAATGTCAATAAATGTTTTGACAAAAGCAATCAGGTAAAAGTTAGCTAAAGGGTATTTTTTATTTCAAACAGATTATCTTTATGGAATGTTTCATCTGATAATAAAATTGCTCTATCAATGAAATTGTAAACTATGGCTTTTTTGTAAGAAATTGGATGGTTTGAATGAAAATTCAAAACTCTACCTGAATATGTTGGTTTACAATACCAATTAGTTAGTTTTTAAGTTGAATAAATAAATAAACGCCTCTATTTCCACCTTATAAATAGGAAATTGCGAGGGAAATTGGTCGATACAAATTTAGTTTTATAATAACGACGTAAACATTATAATGCTTTAACATAAAATTATAAAAAACTTTGTATTTCTGAAGATGACTAAAACAATGGCCGAAACGTAAAAAATAAATTTTTTATTACATATAAATGTTTAAGTCTGTCAAAAAGATCCTTTACGTATAATTAAAATTATTAAAAGATACAGACGTTAAAACAAATTTAATAACTGGTTAATTAACAGTTTTACAAAAAAAACAATTTGCAGTTTTTTTCTCATTATTTGCATTATAATTTTTATTTTAATATTGATTGATTCATTTTACTTCAAATTTTATAATTTTTAATTAAATATTTTTATAACTTGCCTCCACTTTTTTTTGTCATTTATATTAAACTTTTAGGAAATTACATACATCACCCAACATATTAAATAATATTTGTTTGCTTTACAATAAGTAATATTTCGTTTTATTTTTATTTTTTTTATTATTTTTTTTAAATAGCTTTCTGTTAAAACTTTTACACATTTATAAATTTCGAACTTCAATTTAAACGAAAACAAAAGAAAACAAACTTGTATTCAGCGTTATTTTATTTTCCATCAAAAAACTTAAACGAAAAAAGTTTGACGATAACAAGTTATATGACACTGCAAAAGTTGCATTAGTTGAAAAACGAACTTACAAAGTTGTATGAAAAAAAGAAAAAAAACCTTAAACTTGAAAGTCAAAAATATTCTTATCCAAAACAAATTTTAACAGACCAGTTTTTTAATATTATATATTATTTACATTGAAAATAGTGCCGTCGAGTGACTCGTTTATCCGACACGACTGAGTCGTTTATGAAAAAAAATGAGTTATACATTTTTTCAATAAATGAATCAATAATGTATCTACATGGATAGATCGTTTATAAAAAACGACTCAATCGTTTATTACAAACGATTGATAATTTGCATTCCAAATCTGTCAAACAAATGAATGACGTGCATATACTAATAAATTATTTTTTCATAG